>DWHO01003124.1:0-12370 GCA_018247575.1 Eurytides lysithous rurik | reverse complement strand
AAAATGCAGCGCCATTTGGACCTTCTGCCTGAATGGCTCGATAGGTGGCGGATGTCGGTCAGTGATGGCAAGACTTCTGCCATCTGCATCAGGCGAATTCAAGAAAAGAAGACGTCCCATCGGACTAAAAGAGTGAGGGAAGAGTGAGTGCACCTGTGTCTTTGTAAAACTTTCTATCTAATGCTCTCTTGTGGATCGACCACCATGTCTGGAATCGGTCAGGGGGTATAGTTATTATTTCACGGGAACACACGAAAACGCGTACGCAATTAATTCAAACGAGAGTTTAAACGTCAAAACTGAAGATGCAATCGTTACAACGATCGTAAAACGATGAACACGACCCATGTGCGTAGTTCCGTGTGGGATCACGTATTTTTCGGGAATTAATTTGCATCGATTACTGGCGGACTGGTGGACGGGGAGATATACATGTGATTAGACAATAAATTAACTTCCTTATGAGGGATGTTCCGTTAGGAGGTCGTGAGGCGTTCTACGCACATCCCCTAATTTAGGGTGCGGGCTTAACCGACACACAATAGATATGCTGAACTAAGTTACTAGCAACATTCGCCTCGCGTTAAACGACGTGTATAATGACACAGTGTCACTATCGTTTTAAGGTACATAATTCTGTCTATTTTTATTATTTTGTCTCCTTTACTTCATTTCTATAACTCCGTGGCCTAGTGGTATAGGCCACGGGCCTACAAACCACGGGCCTTTACAAATCGGCGGTCGTGGGTTCGAATCCAGCGGGAAGGCAACGACTTTGTGTTGTTCTTCTTAGTCTGAAAAGTAAGATTACCCATGCGTCGGATGGGCATGTAAAAAGTCGTTTCCCCCTTCTTGTCGACGCCATCTAGAGGTGGCTTGGAGAAGTCGTTATTAAGAGGTCTGTTATAAGTCCCATGGGGCTATGAGAGTAAAGGAAGAGTGAGTCCACCCGATCGGCTGCCGTAGTCGGAATTGATCGGGACGACATTTTATAACTCAGCTTTGTGCTACACAGGAGGAGATGTATTATAGGATCTTTCTAGGTTCAGTCATTTCTTTAAAAACATTGGCCTGCAAACTATGACAGCAATATTAATATGTCTGATTCCAGAATGTAACAGAAGACTGTGATATTTCCCCAGGCGGGCTTTGTTAGAATCCCAACATTAGCTACTTTTTCGAGGGGAATTTTGTAAGCAATTCTACTTCACCTTAAGTAAATAACTCCTTTAGTATTTAAATCGTCCTTTTCTGTGAATTATTCTTTTACAACCAGCCCAAGCACTCAACAGAAGCTTCTAGAAACTAGTGATATCTGCTGGGGAAGCAGGTATGGTTTTATTAATACTGCACCGTAACGCGGCGTACGTATTGAACGCGTGGGGTGTCGAGTGCTAATGTTTATTTTATGTAAAGCGCGCCGGTCGGCGAGAATTAGTCAAATCCAATTAGGAGGGGAGCGGTGGGCAGCGGTGGAACGTACATCAACGGAGCGTTTTATGAACGGTATACTTGTGGAGTGACAGACTATTTTTTAAACAGCCTCTTGGTGTCTTTGTAGTGACTTCTTCGAGTTTCTATGCGCCTGGTTTTTTTTTACGGAGTAGGCTGACAAACGAGCAAGTGGCTCACCTGATGGTAACTGATCACCACCGCCCATGGACATTTGCAACATTATAAATTTTGCAAATGCGTTGCCAACCTTTTAGGAAAGGGGATGGAATTTTTGAAAGATGGAAGGAAGATGAGTGATAGAGAGGGTGCGGAAGGGAAAATAGAGGCAGTGGAGGCAGAGGTAAAGAGGGAATTGAGAGAGGGAGGGAGGAAGGGGAGGGGGACTCACCGGACGAAACGCGGAAGGACAAACACTTACACTTTACGCCGATTTTCTGTGAGGTCGTGGTACTGACCCGGTTCGAGCCGGCCCATTCAGCAGCGGAGGGAGATGCGTGGCTCTACCACCGCTAAAAAGGTCTTCTTTTTAGGCGACAAAGTGTGGTGACGAGTAAGTAATACTCCTGATGGTAAACGACACGCATGTCCACATGTTCCATCAAACCGGCACACGGTACTGCACGCATATTTATTTCTTGGCAACTATTTAGCTCATCATTTGGACTCTTCCTGGGGCATCAATGCCAATTATTCTAATGCCAAACTGCCATGTGCGAGCATTATGTTCATACTATGTTCCAGTTGTAAGTGGATATTTCCAGAAAAATTACTACCCATACTAGATTTAATATAGTATATCCTAGATAAGTAGGACTAGGTAGCTACTAATTAGGACTTTTTCATAATAGGCCTGGGATGACAATGCTTTGCCAGATATTCTGCTATACTACTGTTCTGATTTGAAGAGCAATATTACTAGCATACTTACAGTAGTAGAGCCACGCAGCTGCTCCCGCTGCTGAATCGGTCGGCTGAACGAAAGTACCACGACCTCACAGAAAATCGGCGTGAAGGGTAGGTGCTTTTGCTTTCGCGTTTCATCCGGTGAGTGAGGTGGTCTGTCGCCTATCTCCCTTCTTCCCCTTCCTCCCTCTCTCACTTCCTTTCCTACCTCTGCTTCTATCCCCACTCTTTCTCCCTCCTCTCTGTGGCCTATCACCCTCCTTCCCCTTCCTCCCTCTCTTATTCCCCTTTCTACCTCTGCCTCCATCTCGGGTGAGTTTTTAAAGAGGCAGGGGGAGGGGAGAGGACCACTCTTCCTCTCCCAAAAGGGGAATTCATTCATTAATTTCCTGTCAAAAGACTAGCAACACATTTGCAAGTTCTGTAATGTTGCAAATGTCCACGAGCGGCGGTGATCACTTATAATGAGGTGAGCCGCTTGCTCGTTTGTCAGCCTAATCCAGAAAAAAAAAACATCTTTAATGTATGGGCGTCGACCGCAGCTCCGGTTGAAACAGCACAGTGTTGTTACGGACCGGCGCCGGTTTACCATCAGACGCGCAATTTGCTCTTGTCACCACTTTATCTCGTAAAAAAGACCCCTGAGAGAAAAGCGAAGCGCAAATAATAACTTTCAATATCTTAGTATATTTTATTATATTCCATTTTGTTTTTTGCTATATGTCGTTTCTTTTGTTACATTTTCCTTATCAATATGTCCTAACGATACACCTATCATAATTTCTTACCACACCCCGGTTGACTGGGAGAGAAAGCCTACAGGCATTAAATCCACTCGTTGTAATCCCTTAGTGTAAGGTGTTTATAATAAAGAATAAATGAATAAATAAGCTCATATAGTTACACAACATAGTTACATATACGACGAATTTTGACAGCTTGACGTTGTCAGATTGTTTCTCTCCTTTCCTGCGATGAAGTGAAACTTCTCTTGTCCTTTTATAACGGGTGATTATTCATCCAATATTGTTTATAATCCTTTGTTGGTCAATACATAACCGCGACAAGCTTGCATTATTTTGTTTCTCGTCACGACTTTTTTTTATTATATTTCACGCACTAACTGGGCAGTGCGGGGCAGAGAACGAATGCGAAAAAAATGCTATATTGTTGATGGGATACGTGAGTTTTACATTACTCTAACTGATAAACCTATTTATACATTCATATATGTATATAAAAGTTACGGTGTCTTTACGATATTTACTTTGATCAAAGAAACAAAATGGTCGATGCGACAGTTAAGATACGTGACATATCTTAATTATCATGTAATAGGCCTTCTTTTTGGTTTGAAAATAGTTCATAATCTGCCAGATCGCATTGATCATTTGCCTTGATATAATCACATTCTACTACAATGGGCTTCATCGCGACATAATCCTGGATTTGTTATGAATAAGATGTGTTGGCAAAATAGATATGGTGCTTGTAAGTCATTGTAAGTCGTCGCAATCATGAGAGTTACGGAGGACGCCCCAAATAGACACCTAAATAAATTAACAGTTGATTATCATTAATGATTTATGGCGAAACGCGATCCATCACGCGGAATTTATGAATAAATTCAATTTATGAATCATAAATATTCATCTCAATTAATTCATTATTTGTCAATCCAAGTATGTGTCCACTGTTGTTTATAATTTAATATTTAAAACTTACCCCTTGTTAATCTAACAGGTTGGTGTTTTAGTTTCTTAACTTTGTAAAATTCTTTAAATTTTCTCACTAATTTGAAGTCTTGGAATCGATAATGGAGTGAGAATAAAAGTCAATATATAGTTTCATCATCAAATACTATTATGCTTACGAAATCCAAAGCATTTCAATATGAAGGCGGTGAAAGGGAAGGGGATTAATTTTCGAGACAAGCAAAGTCAGGCGCCTGATAACGAGCAATACGCTTGCAGATCACGGAACAGTTTAACTGCGACCAGTTAAAAAAATAGATTTGTAAAGAGAAGAACTGACAATGAAGTCTGCGAAAAACATTCATTTCTATCACCCACTTTCCTTGCCCAATTTACTTATTAACTTCCAACGTAATTACATCGTTATTGGACGTATGTCTCGACAATACACACCATTGACTAATATTCTGACAACAACTAGCAATACAACAGTAGCATCGTTGGCAGAAAAATGACTTTAAGACAAGAGTGTATAAGTCTTTTTTTTATAGAGAAGGAGGTAAGCGGGCAAGTGCTCATCTGATGGCAAGAATTAACATTAGGAACAAAAGCAAGTTTGTTTAAGACTCGATTACGAGTCAGTAATTATTTTAATGAACGATGTGTACGTTTTTACAATAGGATTCGAGAAAACGTTTAGAAAGCTTCCATTATCAAATTTTAAAAAAATTTGTAAAAGGAAGTTTTTATGCTAAAGGTTACTACACCTATACAGTAAATGATTTCATTAAAGGTACCATGGGAATGATGTGATCGCCTCCGGGCCATTTCAAGATGCAAATTCAAGATAAAAATTGTCAAAAAAAATTTTTTTTCTTCAATAAAAAAAAGAGAGTTAAAGTCCCATTGAGATTCATTCGCCTGTTCTTCTCCGGACTGAGTTTTTTTCTTCTGAACATGTAATTCGCATAGACGTCAAAAAGTTATTGTAAACAAAATCCAATTATGAATAAAGAATTTTGACTTTGACTTGTTGAAATGTGACAACCAACTTTTTTATAGTTGGTTTAGAAGTAAAGCAAAAATATATAAACTCTGTGTTACTGAGCTGTGCTTATCATCCTAGGATATTAGATGACTTATCTTCAGGCTGGCATATTAATACGCTCAGGTATTTTTATGGAATATTACAACTGACCTTCCAGCCGGATATTGCAGCTTGTATGTTAGTGCTTTGCGATTACGATATAGAATAACTAACAATAGCGAATTGCGTTAGGTGGACTACAGAATTAAAGATTGACAAAAAGTTAACTTCCAGAAAACATCTGTCACGCAAACGAAGACAAAACTTCGCTTTCATGATCAGTGTAACGACGGCGGGTTTGTACGTTAGCTTTTACATATTTTTTTTCGTTTTAGTCACAAATTGGTGGTATCCGTTCGTCTAATTAACACCACACTCAACCTGTCGGTCTTACTGTAGATTAGACACGGGAAGGTGTATACTTACCAATATGTTAACACAATTATATCCTATACGTTAATTGTTTGTTTCGGTTTGCGGTTTTATAATGCAACTTTGGTTACTTTAGGCTCGTTGGAAGGTTGTTTTTTTGTGGTTGGAGATGGTTAATTAGCCAGTAGGTCACGATGTAAATGGAGACGGCAGTCAAGGACGCAGGAAACACCGTGGATCAAATACTTTATTAACTATTTGTACATTATTAAAGGAAAAATTAACCGTACACCACAGCTGTATGATTTTAGTGTTTATGTAGTCAAGTGGTATGATTTTAGCATTCAGTGATTATTCTACTACTGTATTATCAGTTATATAGCGTAATAACTGCGGCATATAGATATCTGGAATTCCTTGATGTTGTACGCATCTCAGAGCTAACCTGGTCCAATTCAATTTAATATATCTATTTCTTAGATTTTTTTATAGTTACATATGGTCACAATATTGATATACATTACTCTTATCTTAACCCAGGAGGGTATGCAAATTTTGCTGTAATTGGTTGTTAAAGGGTTATTTGGACAAACACTAAGATTACAAATTGGAAGAAAAATACAAAGTACAAATAAAATATGGGTTCAGTTATGAAGCATTTCAAATACAAAAACATAGGATGTCATTTCAAAATGACATACAGTTAGTGTTAGTAATATTTGGAAAAAAAATCATCGATCGTATAATAACAATTGTAAATTAAGAAATTTTTGTAATATAATGAATACTACATCTACATCACATAATTAGCACATAATTCCCGAATAATTTATTTTTAAAATTGAGCGTTGCGGGAATTATGTGCTAATTAAGATTTATAAATCCTACTCCTTAGTAGGGCAAGCCAGGCTTTTGGGCTTGTATGGTAGTACCGCCATTGCGCGGGAATGCTCGTTCCCACGAGTTGGATAGACTCTACATCTGCAGGGTTACGCATGAGGAACGGGCTACTGTGCCGCCGGAATAGCGCTTAGGTAAATGGTATTAGACCTTACATAGTAAAAATAAACACATCGCGGGCTTTATGGTCAAATGTTCAAGTGTAAGTGTTTGACGTCGTCTATAGGTAATTCTCGTACACACAGTTCATTGCGCGGATGTCATCTATAGGCGATATTCATACACACAAGTCGTCACGCAGTCTATAGGCGGCGCTCATAGCGAAAGAGTTAATTATAATAATGTAATGTGTTATAATGTAATATAATAGGGTATATAATGTATAATGAAATAATGTAATAGGGTTAATAATAATAATAATGTCCTCCCGACCGATTGCTGTCACGGCGGCCGATCTACAATAACAGAAGTGCACTCACTCTTCCTATACTCTCATAGCCCGACAAAAAATATGAGACTGCCTTGTTACGGGCAGTCGGGCACGGTAAACTCTTCTTAAAAACACAGTAACGAATCTATTCGACTAATGTTTTACATTCTTCGGGATTTCTCAGCAGATGGCCCAGAATGACGTTATGTAATACATTAGCAAATAATAGTTTCACTATAAATAAAATAAGCGTAAATACCCACTCTTGTATAATGCCTTCCGTGCATCTGACATCATCCGGTAAACACACGAAGATACCGCTTCAATAGAAATTGATTCGTGTAAATATACTGGGACGTTTAAAACAATATATATTCTTCTCACATTTCGACAAGAGGAAAAATGCCAGCGAAAATATTGTGTTCCTTTGCAATGACGACTCTCAGAGGTAGTTAAACGTGAATTATTGATCTCTCATTATAATAACTTAAAAATTCTTTGTGAAATATTTCGTAAATTTGGAATTTGTTAGCCTAGTTGCTAAATTGACTTCGGCAATCCTTAAAGAATGTTTAGTATAAAAGTTTTCCATAACCTCAAAATTGGTTCTTCAGGACTATACAATTCATGATTATATTATACTGAGCATAGTAAACAAATTTTACCCTTTATTGTGAGGGTAAAAATTGTTAAAAAACAAAACAATTATATAATTCTTTATTTCACGTTATCTCACACGCACACATCACATCCCTATGGCCTAGTGGCCGAGCTTGATGTATCGGAGGTCGTGGGTTCGAATGGCGTAACTGGCTTTAATTGTTAAACACTGAATATTCTATACACTAAAATGTTCTATGCTTTAAATATTTGGTGCAATAATGGATTACGCCAGTCAGTCTACGCTGGTTTCAATTTAGATTCCTAATATTATATCAATTCATTGATTCGATTTTACACGATGTAAATAAAGCGTAAACCAATAAAAATTGAAATGTTCCCTACTGAATATAACAAGTTTATAAGAGCAAATATCAAAATTATTCTCCTGATATATTCTAATAGACGGGTTACCCGTCCCTAGTCTAGGAACGATCCCATGCAATGTGAAGGTATACACAGCAATACGTTGTTGCTTTACTACACGCTGGAAAGACAAACAAACGAACTCCTTTCTTCTCTTCTTCTTCAAATGCCTCTTCACTACTGGAGGTTGGCTGTCAACTCAACGAATTTTTTTCTATCTTGCGCCAAACGAAACAGGTCTTCCACGTTGGCGATGCTTGTCCACTCTCGTATGTTGCACAACCCTGATTTGAATGCACAACATTGAAGAGGTTAATTGTCCTCAATCTGTTGCTTGTAAATATCAGGTTACCAATTTTATTGAGTGTAAAAAGAAATATTTCTTCAAAAGATTCATTACGACCTTCACGCCGTAGAACATTTTACGTAAAAAAAATATATTTTATTTTACACATACATAATATTCAGAGTGGTAAAAAATTTTTACGAAATCGTTTTCCTCATTTCCTCCGATTTCCGCCCCCGCTGCTTTAGACATTTGACAAGCGAAAAAAAGCAAATACATATAAACGAGCTTTGTACGCCTTGTAATCTTGATGTTACAACGAAAATTAAAATTCTATTTTGGCAGATTACTGCAGTATAATAAATTACTTATACAATATAATAAATTAATTATTATCAGACCATATGATATTATTTTGGCATCTAAGTACTAAGTAATGGATGCAACGGACGCGTGTTAATTATCTGTAGCCAAGGTTATTTAAATTGGGCTCCAATATCGCGGTAACCGCAATATTGGATGATTTTTCTAATTATTGTGTAAACTGCAAATAATCATAGGGATCCAAAGTTTATAATTTTTTTTTGTAAGTTCGCTAGATAGTAAGACCATATCTATTTCACTCGGTTGAGGATACCGAGCTTCCAAAAATCTCGGTGTCCTCAGCCGAGCAAGACAGTACTTCCGGCCTACCACCTTCAACTTTATAAGGCACAAGTGCGGCCACATATGGAGTACTGCTCTCACCTGGGCTGGAGCCCCACAATACCAGCTCCTCCCATTTGACCGCATCCAAAACAGAGCTGCCCGAATCGTCGACGACCACGTCCTTTACCATCAACTAGATCCTTTAGCTCTTCAGAGAGATGATTTGTCTCTGCGTGTTCTATCGGATATACCATGGGGAGTGTTCTGAGGAATTGTTCGGATTAATACCAGCTGCTGAGTTCAGCCTCCAAACAACGCGACAAACCTCCAGATACCATTCACACCACCTGGATGGCTGGCAATCCACCACCGTACGCTTTTCCCGGAACTTCTTCACACGCACTACCAACCTGTGGAATCGGCTGTCGCCAATGGTATTTCGGGACCGACACGACATTATGACCTTCAAGAACAGAGCATACTCCCCTCCCATCTTAAGCCGGCAACGCATTTGCAAGTCCCTTGATGTTGCAGATGTCCATGGGCGGCGGTGTTCGCGTACCTCCTAATTCCTATAAATATGTGATTACACTAGTGTATATCCTGTTTATTACCTTTCAAACTATAGTGATGCCTTTACTACAGACAGTTCTTAAATAGTATTTTCGTATATAAATAACAATAAAATAAATATCACGGGACATCTCACACAGGCCGATTTGACCTAGACTAAGCAGAGCCTCCACGGGAACAGACGTGTGATATACATACTCACATATTTCAAGTGAATACTAATTTAAATAGTTAACACCCACACAGAAGACAAAATACAAATCAGGTGAGCCGCTTGCTCGTTTGTCAGCATAAGGCATAAAAATATCATATTGTATAAAAGCAATCCACTTAAAAAGCTTTAGTTTGCAATGAAACTATGACTGGAAAAGCGGGAACAAAAAGTCCGGAACAGACCGGTCTCGAGAATTAAATATTATTTTTATTTACTGTGTTCATAAAATATACCACTGTAGTAACATACAATATGAAAAATCATATTATTATTATTATTACATTCATTATATATTATTAAATTTCGCTGAGAAGTTTAGATGTAACTAATGTATTAGGTGTAAAAACGAAATGTAGAAATAAAAAAACGAGCACGAAATAAAAATCTACTTGAAAAATAAAAAGTTTGTTGTGAAAATGGAAAACTACAAAAAAATATTATAACGCAACAAAAAATCACGTGTCGTCTTGATCGCCTCGTTCATATACTAATACTATTTAATACTTACTACTATTTAACACTTAATACTATTACTTTAATACTTAATACTATTTACTACTATTTAATATATTCTACTATATAATTATATTCTACTATTTCATAATGGCTCCTGTAATATAATAATAATAATATCATGGGACATCTCACACATTGCCATCTGATCCCAAACTAGACAGAGCCTGTACTATGGTGATCAGACAACTGATATACATACTTATATATATTTTAAAATACATACTTATATAGATAAAGAACACCCAGACACAGAACAAATACTTCTGATCATCGCACAAATATTTTGTCCTGGGCGGGAATCGAACCCACGAACTTTGGCTTTGCAGTCAGGAGCACCGACGGGCTAGTCAAAGTTTGTTCGTGTCTTAAATAAATGACGTTATCTATATATTAACATGTGAAAAGAAAACTTTCATAACCTAGTGCGCTCACGGAGTAGTATGAAATTTAGTAAACTTATATTAAAGAGTTTTGCAGAAATCTCATCGTCATTAGCATATCTATATAAGAAATTATTTTCAATTAGTTAATTGAATACGTTAATTGTTTACGACTATGCTATTAATGCTACGTATAAGTACGATTATATTATCAAATTTTAGATTTTATTATGATGATGTCAACTCATAAATGTAACAGAAAAAACTGCATTATTCGATGAACAAACAAGTACTGAACACTTTATGAAGAATCGACCTGCTTTGGTCGATTTCGGTCACTGGGCGACTCTTAGTTTTTATTATAATGCCTTGTTGCTAAATAACCATTCCGATTTGTACACGTTTAAAAGTGTGTTAAAGGTTATTTTAGTTCGTTGTATAAGTTATTACACATTCGAACGTAACTCATGACCCGAATGCGGTCGACTAGTAACTCATTGTATAACTAAAGCCTCCTAAAAATATCAGCGAAGTGAGCGATACGATTTTAGCGATCTGCTTAGGCATACATCGACGTCTTCATTCCGTTAGTGAATGACTAGATACAAACGGACGCATCATTGTCAATGCTCCATGTCGATATTCCGACGTTGGTTCGCCTTCTGCGAACAACATAATACGCTGCCAGTAGAACGCCTTTCACTTTCAAAGGAGGGTTCGTTCGCACGGGCTTACGTCGTCGCGTCGGCCTTTTTGCTACTGACGTCACATCACGTACGTAGTTAGGCTGTTAATACACTACGCCGGAGATGCTCAAACTTTTTTCTCGCGTATCCCTTTCAAAATTTAGCTGCTTTCGGTGAACCCCCTGCCGCTAAGTTTGTACTATATTCTCGAATCTCGTCAATCCATGTGAAGATTTATTCTAATCACACCCTCACTGGGTCTCTAGTGGCGCCAGGAAGTCCACTTGAACCTGTTTGAGAGTAACTGCACAACACCGACGCGTACCATTCGTACTGATATTGTATTGTATTTAACCATTAACAACATACATTGCATTTGAATTACATTAATAAATATCATGCTACGTTTATCAAAACCATCAAATAGAAAAAAAAATCACGCTTATTATTATTAAAATAGTAATTATTCATTAAAATAATCAAAAACATTATATAATTTTTTTTCCAAAAGAAATGCCTTTACTCTACTAACAAAATGTTTTCTCACCACGCCCCGGGTTGACTGGTAGAGAATGCCTACAGGCATTAAATCCGCCCTTTGTAACTCCTTATTTAAGGTCTTTTACAATAAAGAATAAATAAAAAAATGCTTTAATATCCTGCGGTAATTTATAAAATATTAAGACAGCCTGATAGTCAACATTGTGTTTAGCAATATTTAATTTTGGTTGGAAGTTACATATAAGGTTTACCTATGCACTACCATGGATCTTTGGTAAGGCATCATGCGTTGCCCGTGGTAGCTCAGTTTCCGGTAGATTTACAGAGCCGCGTAGGCCAAAAGAGTCAACGTCAGTTAAGATAACATAAGATCAGGTTCCGGGCGCTCGCTTTTATTTCAATATACTCGAGCAACCTGAGTTCGAATCCCGGTGACGGCACCGATGATTTTTATAATTTACAATTAACAATTTCAAGTGCTGATTTACCGCGTGCTCAGCGTTGAAGGAAAATATCGTGAGGAAACCTACATATTTAAGAAACAATACAAAAATCTTGAATATGTGAGGTCCGCCAATCCGCAGTGGGGCCGCGTAGTGGTCTATATATATATTTATGTGTGGAAGGGTTTATTAAACAGCCATTGTAATTATATTGATAACTCCATAAACACATTTTATTCATCCACGCAGCAGACAT
>DWHO01003123.1:0-12371 GCA_018247575.1 Eurytides lysithous rurik | reverse complement strand
TTCTCAGCAGAACTGCATTCCGAGCCGGTGGTAGCTTTCTCACAAACTAATGTAAAAATGACGATTCATAAGTGCTTTTAAAGGCCTATTTGAATAAAATATTTTGATTTGATTTGATTATTTATATTGTAATAAGTGATCATTCATTTATCGTATGGCGTTCCACTGGAGAGTATACTGGGTCCAACTTTATCATGTTTGTGACGCATGCAATTATTTGCTAAGGTGGGAATTTTTAGGAGAGGGGGAGATAAGGAGGTAGGGGAAGGGATAAGAAGGGGGGGGACACCAGTCACCGCACTCACCAGACGAAACGCGGAGGCATAAACACTCTATTACTTTACGCCGATTTTCTGTAAAATCGTGATACTCAGTCCGAGCCAGCCCGTTCAGCAGAGGCGGGAGTTGCCACGAAACACTACTTTAGCTTTTATAGTTCCAGATAAAAGGAATTAAATTGTATTGTAAAACATGAACATGGAAAGATGGTGTTATGTCGACGGACGTTTTTAACGCGATATAACCGTTTCTTTCATAATAAAACGATTGCGTCACTTATACTGAGAAAAAAAAATTGAATATATCAAAATAAAAATACACTAGTTTGCGCCAACCTGATCGCAGTATAGTGATTGGGAAATACAACATTTACATGAAATTTCTTGAGTTAAAAATTCTTGGGAGAAATGTTTGTTGGATTCAACACTAGTTTTGAAGTAGCATAATACAAAAAATATCGCATACTCATATTTATAATCCAAAGCACAAGAACGACTGCTAAACTTTATGTCATAAAGGTATTAAATAGGTCATAGTAAAAAAATACGAAATGATAATTTAATCGATTGCACGGTGGTAGAGCACTGCCACCGCCGATGCATGGGCCGGCTCGAACCTCGGATAGTACCACGACCTCACGGAAAATCGGCGTAGTGTTCTTGCTTTCGCGTTTCGTCCGGTGAGTGAGATGGCCGATAGTTCATTCCCCTTCCAGGGAGGAAGGGGAATGAACTCTCACTCCTCGCCCGCTATCCTCCCAGACCCCCGCGTGCTCCCTCTCCGCCTCCCTCTCTCATTCCTCCTCTCTCCTTTAAAAAATTCCCCTCCTTCAAGGTTGACGACGCATTTGCCTGTTCTGTTATATTGCAAATGTCCATGGGTGGCGGTTATCCCTTACCATCAGTTGAGCCGCTTGCTCGTTTGTCAGTTTAATCCAATTAAAAACAATTCAGTCGAAGTATGTGCCATTATTATCTTTGTAGTTCCGCCGTTTTATCAGGTAAAAAGGCAGGAATCGATGAACTGCCTCATAGATTCCATTCTCCTTACAACCTATTAAAAAAACCATCTCAACCCGCGTTAAGTTTAGTGAAATTTCAGGACCGTACTCGACCTTGCCCAAAGGCGATGGCCCAACACTTCCTTCTTTAGTCAACGTCAATTCTAAGCTTTTTTACAGTTATTTTACTTTCACCGTCAAACATAAAATATCTGAACCATAGTCATCTTAAACATCTTAGGTGTATACACTGGTCTTCGTGCAAACGAGTAATTGAACGTAACAATATCAAGAGGCACAAGGTTAGCACATGAATTACCGCATTGTCTCTAATATACTCTAATACGTTACGTAAATATGCACGCGATAACGCTCGTGAGCCGTTAATATTTTAAGTCAGCTTCTTGGACAACGACACACGACAACTTCTTGAACAAAAAAAAGTGGGATTGAGCCAAAGACGTAAATCCCAAAGCCTGAATATAAACTAGATCAAAATTCGGGGTAACAATTAATTAATGAAATACGTTTATATGATATTAAACCTCATATTTTAAAGCTAAAGTTAAGGTAACGTATTAGGAGGTTTAGGTTTTTTTCTTTTTATTGGAACAATACTAACTACATTTGCCTAAATACATTACATATAATGCTATGTATACTTCACATTCACCATACTAATATGTATTCAAACGGTTTTTCAAGAGGTTAAAAAACCATTTAAAACAATAGGTATATCTTAAGTAAAAGAAGGTAAATAGGGAAATTGGTCATTTTAACAGTATTTTTAGTGAATTTATCATTTACATAGTTTTAGTTATCACCATCGTTACTTGCATAACTACGGATGAGATTTTTTTTTAATGTATTAAACAAAAATAAACATACACTAAGGCGGCCCTTTGCGACGCCGCCACCGAATATACGATGCGACAAAACGAATAACAGAATGGCTCGAGAACGGATAAAGGTACACCGAGAGTTATTTATTAAAATTTGTTTTTTTTTGTAAATCCGTACCTCCGAGTATGGAGATATAATAAATTTTGTCATTACTTTAAGATTTGATTACAATTATAAAAGAGTTTTTCCTTACGTTTTTGGTACTGACGCTGTATTTTTTCGTTAAATGATAAATAATAAGTTATTACATTATAATTTTTTTATGTTTATTTCCTTATTTTATATCAGACCGATTTCGAAATTAAATATCGAAAAATATTAAGCAAGTCTGCTATTGCTGTGTCTTATATTATCTTTTATATTCCTATATTTTCAGTGATAATTTGCAGAAAAGATGAGACGTTCCAAATACTAGAATTGTGTAAATCAATAGGCACATTTTGTTACGAAAAAAGTCTAATCTATTATAAGTCCAGATCCCGCGGCAAAATGTCTGTTATTTCTTTAAAGTTTGCTATGTGTGCGTTGCGTTGTTCGTGCGAGACGCAAATACGCCCGATGTATCACGTACTTGTCAGTCGCAGAAACAAAAAATACAACAAGATGGCCGATCGACGCGATCTCATGCAAATGGCCGAAGCAAAAGGGCCGCCGGCACATTTAAATGTCGCCAACTGATGGCGGTCCCTCGACGAGCGTCATTTTTGCTCTATTTACCGGGTTTTGTGTTGTAAAGTTTAAATAGGGAGCGGAAGATCTTTTGATACCTATTTGAAGCCGTAGTGATTTAAAGTGGATGCGAAAGACGGTCATTGTATTTCTCGTGCTATGGGTATATTGAACTTAGAGCTCGTAAGTATCAGTTGTGAGATGCAAGAGTAAATGTAAAGTGAATATCACTACATAAAACTCATTTTGTGACCACATTTTAAATGGTCCCAACCATATAAGATTGTATGAAACTCAACGGTTCGCAAAAGAACGTTGAAGCATAGCAAGGATGATTTGCCAAGCTATTGAAATAAAGAAATATTCTTATTTTAGCAGAGACGATAGTTGGGCACTACTATCTGTTTTTTGGTACCCCTAACATGGTCAAGTCAGGGCCTTTGGTAATACCTTTTCAATTTATACTCTACTACCATCTGTTTGGGAACATATAATAATATGATATTTAAGTAAACCAACACTGCACGATCGCAAGATATCATAAGCTAATTCTGTGAAGTCGGCCAAAATTATATGCTTCGTCAGTAAATAATCAAAATAAATAAACTGCGATAAGATCTGAAAATTAGGATAATTTTGGCAATACGTAAAACATTCAAGCAAACTCTCAAACTCTCTCAGCTCTCATTTTCACGTTTGTCCATCTCCAATTATTTAAATTTGAAGCGAGTTCCTAAATATTGTTCAAAATTAAAACCAATAAGTAACTAAACTAATAACAATAATAAAAAAAATTAACGTAACATAAGTTATAGGGGTCAATTTTTCTTCCCATAAAAATAACATAATGATATTCACAAAAAGTTAGTTATCTTTTTTTTTAATATATCCGCCAACTAAACGAGTTTAATTGTGCTCTTAGTTTTGATATCAGGACAATGGCAGAAACAATAACGGACTTATTTGTGACAGTCGCTATTGTAACTCCAAGGACGCGCGAAAGGAGAGCGCGAATTCCGACGTCGGCTGTTTGGCTCCCTGGCTGATTTAGTTCACTGATATGTGAGCGGCTATCTTGTATGCAAATACGGTTTGTGATCGGGATTTGCGTAATGCGGTGGCCTAAGCGACTAATGGTTCAATCGTCATCTAATTAAACTCGTTCCTAGTAAGAACGAGTTGCTAGCCACATTTTCACCTGAGATCACGGTTATAAATTAATTTTTCCTAATATAATGAACGAAAAGGCGTTTTTGTGAGTTTGCCCGTTTACGGGGTGGCGAAACAATGGAATGACGTCATTTTGCTCACAGATATAGTTTGTCGAACGGAAATGAGAGCTTATTTTTTAAACCATGGGGAAATTACCGTAAATCAATATTCAGATAAGCGAAACCGCTGGTTGCAAAACTGAAAAGTCATATGTTCTACGCAGGCTAAAACTAATAAAATGGATATTAGTTTCTAGTTGGTCTGCGAAAACGGTGTATTACGTATGTATATGAAACATGGCGACGGGTACACAATCGATTAAATTTCGAACTGAACCGGCAATATAAACATTTGGACATCGCCGTTTCTTACAATTTTTTTTAAATAAATATTTTTATTTGATTCCATCACGTCTCGACTCCTATTCATTCTATAATTCTATAAGTAGAGGGAGTTAATGTTTTAGATTTGATTGATGTTAACGATGATGATTTGATATTGTTAATGAATACCTCTGGGCTCTAGTGACTAGTGTCTAAAAACATTAAGTCACGTAGTCGAAACATAGAGAAGTTTTTGTTGACGTTATTAGTCAACAACTTTATTGCTTATATTTCTTAATTATGTAAAAGATCATGGCAATTTAAGAAGCAGCTTCGTTTAACATGGACTGTTAAGAGTTCAAAGAGAACATCCGAGTGTGCGTTTTGCGATGTAATTTATGACGGACTGTCACAGTACATCTAAACATTAACATAACAGCTACCGAACAGCTTCTGTACCATATTTCAATTCGTAGGTAGTCATCGACTTTGTCGCATATTTCTTCAGCAGAGCATCGTGTTTCTGCAAGTCATTATTTTGTTCACTGAACGCATGCTTAAATCAAAAAGAACGTGTCCTAACTGAAAGAGTGAAATATGGCGGCCATGTTGACATTCATCCTTTCCCGCGCTATTTGCATAGTTTAGCGTTTGGCGCTCGCGTCTGCAAGATTCCCACGACTCGACACGTCTGTATTAACGAGGCCCTTATACAGCTAAATTAACCCAAGTGAATGCCTCGGCGGCTCGAATTAGCGTAAACGCCGCAAATTATTTCGTATTTGTCGCTCTATTAATTATGTATAATCCTTATGCAAATCCCATTCGTACAAGCACCGCTTACAGTGTTAGACATAAATGTAAGTTCGAATTGATATATTTGAACGAGTTTCATTACGTTTAATTAAGTCATCGACTTTTTAACGCTTTGTTGATCTACTCTTCGACATGGTTAACGTCGTGTTAGCCATTTTGAACGGTGTTGTTTATAAATAAATGGTTATAGTAACAAATTGAAAACAGTACCTAAATTTGCTGAAATACCAATTTGAATAATAGTAAAAATCAGGGGTTATAAATAAGCACTCTGAAAAATACAAATATTGCAATCATATATGCGCTGATCAGTTATTTGGTGAATTAATACAATAATGTGTTTCAGAAAGAAGTAGCTGTACGAGCCCTAAAATCGAGGTTCGGAATTTTCTGGTATTGGTCTAGGAGTGGTCTCCTTATTAATGATTTATTTATTGTTAATAAATATACTGTTGTAGGCATCAATCTATTAATGAAGGGCAAAATGTCCTTTATACTAAAAATGGTACATAACTGTGAATGAATGTTAACGCACTTCGGTTTACTATCACAAAGCAAAGTTAATAAACGTGTTTAATTTTTGTAAATGTTTTGTCAACGCGTGAGTTTGGTGAGCAACAGTTAGACATTCGAATAGATTTTAAATATTACCTTATGTTCTCTTGTTTTTCTTAATTTGACAATAAATAAATTGGTAAATTGGGCTGTCATATTAGTTGCAAAAAACGCTTCTATGATTATATATTTTTATACACATCTGGTAATTTTGGTTTTCGCAGTGAAATTACTTATCTTATCTTTGTTAATACTTACTAAATGCAACAATAGAAGCCATTGTGCGGCGCTTCGACAATAACACTCGTATTAAGTATTCTCTATATTTTGGTGTATTAATTAAACTTTTGCAGTCTTCGAAACAAAAATTAGGCATTTTCATTTGACATATCTATCGGCGTTCGCAACTTCGTATTATAAATTCATATATAATTTAAATGGTCGGTAACGTTCTCGAAGATTAATGTTATTTCATTTATTAACGAGGCAATTATGGTAATATAAGAGCTGAGGCTGCTTTCATATTTTTTCACAGGCACGGTTGGTGCAGGTGAGGTACCACAATCGTGGCCAATTAATAACGCCGTGGCTCATTTCTTCGATGCGTATCGCGAAATGTGGCCACCATTTTACCGGATTCCTTCAATGACCAGGCTCGACGAATTCCAAGGGATTGTTGCAGTTAACGATTTTATCTCACGCCAGTCTACTGTAGCTGTTTTGACAGTCTAGTCTTAGCTTATTTTACACAGAATTTAATTCATTGTAACAACGCGAGCTTTGGCAACAGGAATAGAGTAGTCCGTTCAGGAGTTAAGAACGACGTAGACTAAAAATTAAAAAAAAAAATTAATGTTTTTTTTAAGAATAAGACAAACTATAGCTCACTTCCATAGCTGAAGGTTGTTGTTTAGTTGTTCGGTTCTAAGAGAGGAGGTTTTTCCATTAATTATCAAATACAATTGATGCTTACGATTTGGTGACAAGATGCATACATCATTTTTATTTAGAAATTATGATGTATCGTATCTTATATTGAGGTTAGATGTGTATTACAACGTTGGTGAAAATTAAAGAACACTACCTACACTAGTTTTAAAGTTAAAAGCGCATGAAGATTGTATTGCTATTTTATAAAACCAATCATCGTAAACCGAAGCCGAATCATCAGATATAAATTCGATTAAAATATTATTGCCGCCGTATTAAGTAACATTACATACACAGTATATATGTCAAAGTCAAAAATTCTTTATTCAAAATTGGATTGGTTTACAATCACTTTTTGACGTCTAATGATTCTACTACCTAACAAGAACAGACGAAAGAAACTCAGCGGGACCTTAACTTTTTTTTTTTAAATTACGTTGACAATTTTTATAATTTACATCTTGAAATGGCATTTACTATAAAATAACTTTTAACACATAGACATTTTAGTTTGGCAACACGAGTTTTCTGGACGTTTTCTGGAATCCTATTGTAAAAACTTATACATTGCCCATAAAAAGAATTACTGACTCGTTGTAAACGAGTCTTAGATAAAACAAAATTGTTTTTGTTCCTAGTGTTAATGTTATGCACGTCACACTTCCTGTGGAAGTCATTAATATTTTTGTGAACGTACATAACATTTTTATACACAATATGTCGGGAAAATTAATGAATCCACAACCGTTATTTTATCTCTTTTAGGAGATGAAATAATGAGACAACAAATCGTGCCTTTGATCGTAAGCAATACACCTGTTGCAATAGAGCATCACACAGTTAAATTCAAATATCAAACAGTAAGATATTTGACAAAAATTCTGACACCTTATGGTAAGCGGCACAGTCGGACCTAAACTTTTCAGCTAACTAAATATTTTTTTTGCACGGTCATACGCCAAGAGATATAAGGTAATGGATATAATCTACATTCCTCGTAATTTCTTTAAAACAATCCACTCCGACCCAGTAAACATTGACGCTTGGACTTGGGGACAGACATGGACAGTTTATTTGTCTTTGATAGATTTGTCTTTAATTGTCAAAGGCATAGTATTTCTCCGTACTGCGGATAAGAGTTATATTATTTTAGAAAAGTCTTTGATGTTACCACCGTGGTTATCCTTGTTGCTTTGTATCTCTGTTATTGAGTTTTAATTTTTTTTAGCAGCATAAAATTATTTATTTTTTATCTCCTTTTTAATGTCCATAAAAATATATGGTTACACTATTAAAAAATCGCTCATACGGTAGTTGCGTGCCGCTTGTTAATGCGAACCGCGTAACGACTATTTTAGAGCGCGTTTCAGTAACACCGAGCACCTGCCCTCATGTAACGCAATTAACTTTGTTAAAACAGCAATCAAACAAACATGGCCGCCATCTTTTTAAATCACCTTCGCGCATTAATTTGCTAAAATTGCTCGCAACATAATCAACACGCCTTTTTTTTACGAAACTATTAGTTTTATTGATATAATTATTACTGATTTTTTTCAGGAAACCTCGAAGTCATTTTCATGTATAAAAAAAGCGGTTGGTGCGTCCTTCCCGCGTGATACAGTGCAGTGCGCCAATTGAAGTTTTTTGTCCCTTTTGGCTTAAGCAACAAAATTAAACGTGATAACAAAGATAATTAATGTATAAACAAATATCGAAAGGGTTTGAATATTATATATGAAAATAACGATCAAAAAGCTATTGACTCTATTGAATACTTATTTTATTTTTTGCTGTCGGTTTGTTGATATCCATTGTCATAAAAAAAATAAGCCGCTTTAGCAGTCTGGACAACAAAACTGGCTAGTGATTAACCTCTATTGTATGCAATATTCATAAAGATTTTAAGTGGCGATGGAAGTGCAGCTCGTAAGGGCATGAAAAAGGTTAGTAAAAACCCTATTCATTTTGCTTTGAAAACGACCTTCCTTAGGGGTTGGACGAACGCAAATGTCCATTTATGCTGACTAGCATTTGTTTAATTGTAATTCATAATTATAGCAGCGTTTGCGTTTAATATAATTGACTCTAATATATTATTTCAACGATATAATTTACGATTCTTCTTTGTTCTCTCTTTGAGGACTTCGCTTGGATTATGTATTATATAAATAAATAATAAATACATAATAATATATAATATAGATATTATTTTAAAGTACAATGTTGCCAGCATTTATACTGAGCATAGAGATTTAATATCTTAGATTATTGGTGACGAGCGTTTAGCAAACGGGTTCTGTGTTTTATGAGCTCTAGAAATAAAAATAAGCTTGTAACACCTCGATTTCGTCTCCAAAAGGTGGAAAAATCCTTTATGGGACTTGGTATACGCATATCTAATCAAATTCCAAAATTAAGGACATTTGTTACTTAAAGCTGTTCAGGAGTTTCTGATAGATGAAAATGCGTGGAACTCAATTGATTGACTCGTATATGGGATGGATATTACATTGTATTAAGGCTTAGCATACTGCATTTTAAAAGAGCAACTGTTGAGTTTCTCGCCGGCTCTTCCCAACAGAACTGCATTCCCAGTCGGTAGTAGCTTTCTCATGAACAAAACGTAGTAAATAACACAAAGAGTATTTTTTTAATTTTGTTAATTAGATTGTGGAAATCAGTAAATTAAACCAAGTCGGTTGGCGTATGTCTGGTGAAAGATTTTGGTTTTGCTGGTTACTATGTTTTTGCTTTCCAGCGTCGATATTTTGATTTGATTTGATTTATGGGCGGACTTTTCGGTTACCTCAAGACGCACGACTTGTTTATGAGGTAATTTTTTCGAAAAAAAAAAAAAAAAATTTTATTTATTTATTATTAAAAAAAAAAAAACGCCCTGTCCCTATTCTAAAACACGAACGCACAGATACTGTACAATTATTTGTAGTTCATACAAACATTCGCCCCGTGTATATGGAGTTGTGTTGTGTAACTAATATATAGTATTCATGTAAGGATTTGAGCAATTTACCTTATTGCCGGATCAATTTCGGAGTCGTCGGCGTTTTGGCCCGTTCGCCGTCGGTATTTTGGGTAAAAAAGGCCGGGATAATAGGCGGGGCGGGGCGATCGCCTACTGGACTGCGCCCTCATAAATATAGCGGCTGCTTCCAGTTTTTTAAATTATGCCCTGTTTGATGGAATAAATTGCCATCGGCTTATGTACCTACCCTGATACATGCAAGCGCCTAGTTTGCTCGTGTGTTGAAAATAATAAAGACTTCACTAAGTAACCAGTAGTGATGTTTATCGTATGCAGGAGTAGATGTCTACGTTTTTTACAGACTTCATGAAGAATACCTCCGTCAATCTTCAAATTGATTTTGATGAATCTTTTTTATTAAAAATAATTACTTCGGTATATAAACTGTCATTGTTAATGAACCTATATGGTGACCATAAGGCGCAGTTGCTAAGTTATGCTAAGACTTCAGGTCGTGGGTTCGTTTCCCACTCGGGTCGAATATTTTTATGAACTACATGAGGATGTTTGGCCATGTAAAATTTATCTATGTAAAACTTTCTTATGTTACGCGAAATTTCTATCTTACAATAGGAGCAGCGTCTTTAAAAGAAAATAAAATGTGACAACTACCGTCTATAATAATAATACAATAATAGATAATAATTCGATGCCCATAGATAATTCACTAAAGACAGACTCATTGATTCACGCTGGAAAAGCGGATATATTGCGGCCCCAGTCATAAGGGACGGGTAGCATGTAGAGGCATAAATTTAATTTTAAGTTTTCGTCTATCTTCTGACACAATACTCAATTATAGTATCATATTTGCATCTATAATCTATATTAGTAAATGCATAATTTTAATAGGCTGTCTAAATTATGCAGTATTAGCTATATTAAGTTATATTTTCTCTCCGCGAGGCAAACTAATTTTGGCTGTAGATTGGTGACAAGAGGGCTGGTATTTTTCTTGCCCAAGGCTACATAGTCATTCAATAGGAAAACGCAGCTAGCGGTATTGATACCATGCTTCGCGGAGCAGATTTAATAGATATTTAGATTCTAATGGTTAGATAATATTGTAAATAATGGTTGTCATAACGAATTTAAGGCCAGTTAAGCGTTTATTGTTGTAGTTAGTTCTTCCGTCAGTCCATAATAGGATAACTTGCAAAAATTAATATGATAATGTAGTAAATACTCACAGACTGCTGATCTAAACCAGCGATTGGAAATCACATATTAACGTATTTTAGATCACACATAAATAAATTAAAGATATAAACTCTTATCGAGAAAAAAATATTCGGAAGGTAGTTAATTATTTTTTTTCCTAAAACTAAACCTTATGTTTAACAACCGATGATGTTCTTGTATTTATTTTATTTACTATTTATGATTCTTATCATGTCGGAATATTTCATTGGTATAAACGGGGACGCCGACAAACGTAAAGGGTAGAAGTAACGAGTCGAAATTACTACCACTAGGTGCAGCCCGTTGCTCCGCCTGTATTAACATTTAATAAAAATTTGCCCATTGAATTAGAGTTTATCGCGTTTTTTAAGTAAAGAGTTTAACACAAATGTAAGTACTTTTTCACCCTATAATAATGCTAATAAAGTAGACTATACTGGACTATAGATCATAACATAACATAATTCAATTTCCTTGAATATTACTTCCATTCAGAAAGGTACGGAAATATATGCTGCAAATATAACTACGGATAGGTATACAGACAGTTCTATTTATGAATTTCCATTCGAGCAGCGATTTTAAATGTCACGGAGACGTTGAACGAAGCTAATTTCCGAACGTTCCCCGTTTTGCCGCGCACGCATCGGCCATTATCGGGTCGCGCGTCACTTCCGCTGACATTTGAATTTCGAATCACAAACTTCGAAATTAAAGCGGCGAATGATGAAATTGGTTTGCGGTTACCGATTCAAATTATGGGAGCACTTTCGGTTTTATAATTCGACCTCGGGGAAAGGTCAAACTTCATAATTGTGGTATCATGTCTAATGATGAATAAGCGGAAACATTTAAATGTGTTTAAAGTGACAATTGTACTGCCATTTTTTACTTTTATAAACGAACCGAAGCGGTATAAGGTAAATGCTTTTGTTTTTTAGGTCATTTAGAAAAACGAGAATGCAGTGCGCTTTATGGTAATTAAGTATACTGTAGGGAACGGCTAGTCTTATTAAAACCTGTTTGTTAATAACGAAAAGAAATCGTCACATGAGAATTAAAATTTTAAAATTTTCATTAAAATAAAAATAAAACATACGTTGTTAAAACTCATAACAGATACGACTATAGTCGGTGTTATAAGTATGATAAAAATTTATAATAATTTATGCTTCCCACTCAATCTCAAAACCGGTAATTGTCCTTCCAACATCTGTATCTTAACCTGTAAACGAGTGAAAAAAGAAATAAAATAATTGTACCTCGAACGCTCTTCCAAATTGAAAGGGTTGCTGCAATTAAAAATCCACTTGCTGTTATTAAGACAACCCTTAATTATCGACTTTTAATAATTATAGTACCAAATACCAACACGTCTAGGTAAAGACGGCGTTGGAACAAGTTAAACGTTATTCGGGCTTATCGAATTGCCAATCTCATTCGACTTTAGTTGAAT
>DWHO01003122.1:0-12371 GCA_018247575.1 Eurytides lysithous rurik | reverse complement strand
AACTACTTATATTTGTTTCGGATCTGGGTGGTTGTCCGCGTAAAATTTATGTATGTAAAACGCCCTTATAACACAAGATATTTCTATCTTAAAATCAGCGTTAAAAAAAAAATGAACGAATGAAAAGGTCTTCCTCAGGTCTTATTTATCTTGCACGGAGCTTCTGGTGCTCGTTTAACAAAGCCTACTTTTAGGATATGGCGAACTACACCTGCATCGCGGAGAATTTAGCCGGGAAAAGGATGTCGGAACCGGCGCTCCTAACCGTTTTCGGTGAGTGAATGAAAAGTTTCATAACAACATATAGGTCTGTCTCTAGAACTCGCACCAGAACTAGAATTCATACCACTCGGTACACATAAAGTTTTTATTGCGTGGACAAGGGACTAAAAGAAACAGATTGTCTATCTATACAAATTATCTCTTTATATATAGTACAGCAATGCCCCCTATAACACGGTAGATTGGTTCCACGTTATATGAAAATGCGTTATAAGAGTGATGCGTTATAGGGAGGGTTACTGCATATAAAAAAAATAATGCAACTATTTTCTGTTCTATACCGTTGGCTCTTACCGTTGCGATTTATTTAGTTAATTTGAGGACAGTTTATTTTTATTATTTGAGATTATTGAAGTTGATGGGCCCGAAATTGTGTATATAATTATGGCTACTTTCGTTTAGTGTTAGTTCGGAAATAAAAAAAAAATATTTTTTTTAAATATCACTAATGTTCACATTATTCTTACAATATAACAACTGTGGAAGAATAGCATGTCATAGATCACACTGTCCCAGTTCCTCAAAACACAGGCTTGCACTTAGTTGTAATTTCAACTGACATAACTATCATCCTCCAATCAGTCAACGGTGGTTGGTCAGCGTGGTCGACTTGGGTCGATTGCTACTGTCCCGGACAAACCAGGGAAAGACGGGAAGGTCGTACAGGCCGAAGACGAGAGCGGACTTGCACAGCACCTAGACCTCTGAATGGTGGCCAGCCCTGTATCGGACCTAGTGTGCAAAAAACTCAGGATTGTGTGGACTGCGATTTAGGTACCCTAGCTGACGCCTATTTCAAATTCAATAATGTTGCTAACATAAAACGATTTATTATTAAATACGATATAATTTAAAAAAGCTTATTCAATTCTAATCACTAACTTTAGATACGATTTACTTTTACTAATTTTAGATGGCGTAGTCTTCTGTTTATTTTTAATAATTTTGTCTCGTAACTTGATAACATTTTCAGATGTTTACGTAGACAGTTTAGACGAACTGGCAGACGAATCCTCGGACATTGTATTAGGTATGCTTCCCTCTTTACTAATGATTTTTATTGAACAACCTCTGTGAAAATTAATACGCGTTTACAGGCCGGTGGTCCCAATGGTCGGATTGGTCGAGATGTGATACCGATTGCCTCCAAACGAGAAGACGACGTTGCTTAACAAGCACAGCTTGTCTGGGTAAAGATTACCAAGTAGCTCAGTGTCCACATTGTGTGAGAACTTCTAAATCAGAAATATTAGGAGACGGTCAGTGGCTGTTTTAAGCATAAAATATATAATGTCTAGCTTTTTTAATCGCTTCTATGACTATCTCTCTCCCACTTTTTTTCTTCTACCTTTAGTTACTACAGCTACAAGAAGCTGTAGTAACTAAAGGTATTCTTTGCACGACATTATCAGCATTAATATCAGCATGGTCTACATAACTGTTTACTCTTACTAATGCTTTTAATTTTTGGTGGTAATCTATTTTTATTCATTTAACGTCCCTTGCAGGGTCCTCGTATTGGCCGCTTTTCATTGCACTGTCGATTGCATTTCTGATATTTATAATTGTTGTTATATTGGGAATAAAGTATATGAAGTTTAAAATGAGTGAAAACTCACCATACGTCAAACCTCCGCCAGGTATAACTTTTTTTAATTCATAGTACGTATCATTTCTTCATAAATTGTATAAAAGTATCTAGCTTTGATCCTTTGTGTATGAAGGCACACAATACTTTGGAAGCGTGTTGAAGAGAACCCTAACAAATCAGCCGGATTTGACGATACATGAGGAGTTTCACACTTTAGACTCGAGGAGAACTCGACGTCAAGCAAGCTCTTCAAGTAATGTACGCCAAGAGCATTTGTACGAAGTACCCCAATTAGCTAACAGGTATATCTATTGATTTTTTTGTAATCGACATAATTCAAGGGTTCTTTTATTTGAACAAAGAGATCTAGTCCCGACACTTCTAAGTGTTCAGTTGCTAAACTTAGAGTTAACCTTTACTCAAACCTAAATATGTGCAAGGTTTTGGTTTACACGACACATTTATATTTGTAATCGGTCTTCACTTATTTTGTCAACTTCTTAATCAAATTCTCTATGTTATCTATATTATTATATATTAAAATATGATGATTTTCTCCAATTTTCAAAATTTATAAATATGCTAAGCTATTGACAATTCATTCTACCGTCACTGCTTGACAGTAGAACGAATCATCTAAGGTTTATTAGCTCCAAGAGGACCTCCTTATACAAAATACACACTCTTTTTAATATTTACATTTTTTTAAGGAGAGCAAATAAAGAAGGCAAATGAACAGTATTATTAAAATGCTATTACCTCCATTGATGAACATCTAAAACATGTTGTTATATTTCGTTTTAAGTTTTGTAGAGATATATTTTCCTTGCAAGTAGACTATGGTCTGCTTGCCAGGAAAACACAGTCCAGGTGTTGACCACAACACCACCTTGATAGTGGCAACATTGGAAAATTCTATATACATTACACTATAATAATAATAAAATCATGGGACATCTCACACATTGCAATCTGATCCCAAAGTAGGCAGAGCATGTACTATGGTAATCGGACAACTGATATACATACTTATATATTTAATACTAAGTATGTATAGATAATTAACACATACTTATATTTTTTTTTTAAATATATACTTACAAAACAAATACCTATGGTCATCGCACAAATATTTTGTCTTGGGTGGGAATCGAACCCTCGACCTTTGGTTTTGCTGTCAGGAGCACTAACCACTACACCAATGGGCCAGTCAAACTAAACTAGTACATACATGTATATAATAAAATATGTACTATAATGTTATAATAGTTATTATTATAGCACATAGATAACAAACGGCATAAACGAATCAAGATTGGTCGAAAAAATTGTATGATTTTATTGACATGCTCTCTTCGTTTTGCCCAATCATAGTGCCAAGTTATCAGGGGTTGCAATTGAAAATTTACATTGCACTAGGATCTCGCGATACAGGGAATTTGAATGCCATTCAATATTCATGTTTCCATATGTAAATGAAGATCGGACAACGATAGTCCATATTGGTAATTAATATCTGAATACGGCCGTGCATAAAGAGGATAAGCATCTGCGATGCGACCGCCGATTGCATTGCAGTTTCAATGCGCCATTATGGGGATTCGCAACTCGTTTTTATATCACTGTACTGGGGCTAAGTTAGTTTTTGTGTCGCCGAAATTAAAAGAATGGAAGATACAGGCAGTGGCGGTACTACCATACTAGCCCCAAAGCCCGGCTTGCCTAAGGAGTAAAATTTTTAAATCTTAATTAGCACATAATTCCCGTTTTTTTTTTTAATTTGAGCGTTGCGGGAATTATGTGCTAATAAAGATTTATAAAATTTACTCCTTAGTGGGGCAAGCCGGGCTTTGGCTTGTATGGTAGTACCGCCGCTGGATTCAGGTACTCAGAGTAATTGTCGGGATTAATACCGGCTGCTCAGTTCTGCCACCGTACTACGCAGCAAACTACTTGATACCATCAATACCACCTAGATGGTTTATATTCCACCACCGTGCGCTTTTCGCGAAATTTCCTGCCACACACTAAAGCTTGTGGAATACTTGTCGCCTGTGGTATTTCCGGACCGAAACAACTTACGGTCTTTTTAAGAAGAGAGCTTATTCCTACCTTAAAGGCCGGCAACGCATTTGCAAGTCTTCTAATCTTGCAAATGTGAGTTGTCCATGGTTGGCGGTGATCGCTTGCGTGCCAAGGCGGGGAGCTAGTGTTACATCTCATAAGCTTTTAATAAACCAAAAAAGATATAAAGAATACCCTGTTACGTTTAAATTGAATTATATAAAAAATTATATCAGCTTGTATCGAAGGTACAAACATCATACAAAAAATAAAATAGCTGCAGTAAAATAGTACATATAAAATAGTACAACCTGTGTTTCTAAGTTGGTTTTTATAGGTGTATTAAAATTTTTCTTGATAATGGTAGTGGGTATAATAAAAGAAGCTACAGATGTCGAAGGATTTGTGATGTATTAATAAGGAAGGAAGAGCAGCAGTGCAAAAAGTTGATATTATCTTAAACTGTCTATATTGTTAGGCGCATTCTAATAAAATTATTGCATCATACGATACGGCGTTCTTAGCTTTTTGTATAAAATAAAATCTAAATCTTACTATATTATATTCTTTTTGCAGCTATATTTCACCAATCGACCACGAGGTAAGAACCGATCGCAATGGCAGCGAAAGGAATTACGCTTGCAAGGATAATTTGGAGTCAGATAGATCTGGTTCCAGCTGCTTTTTAAGCTGTGAGTTTTGTGATTCGCGCCAGCACGCATGCGTGGAATTTACACCAAATGTCATATGCAATTAAACTTTAAATATTGTAGTCGTTCGATAAGACTTTACTTTGTAGACTATACAAAAACGTCTAGAGAAGAAGATTTCAAAGTGATGGCAGTTAACATAGAGAAATGATTTGACCATTTTATCTAATTGATTGGTTGCGTTATTTAATTACTTGAATAAAAAAATAAATATTTGGTGTCCAGTCCACTTAACTGCTTTGTTGTACATGCTTATCGTCTTTCCATCCGTGGTCGATTTTTTACGATGACTTCTTTTTCAGCCGGCTCGTCGTATGGTAATGAAAGTATAGAAATGTCGCCATCTTTGAAAAACAACGCATCCGTCGATTCCAAATTCCTCGGTGTCAGCTATTTAGAGACAGCAACATCAAAGATTATCACAAGCGATGGGGATTGGCTTAACCTAGATAAGTGTGGTGTCAGTTTGTTTGTTCCTGATGGGGTAGTCGATAAAGGTGAAGAGTTGTTTTCTTTGGAGGTGACAGATGAAGAGTGGAACAGGCCAATGCTGCAAGAAGGTAAGTAATATCACAGTGTTGAACAAAAACGAATGATGAAGTTCCTGTTGTTGCGAATGTCCATGGGTAGCACTGATCGCTTTTATAATAATGAATATAATAATAATAATACCCTCCCGACCGATTCCGGCCACGGCGGCTAATCTACAAGAGATCAGCCAAGTGCGCAGGATATATTATATTGCATAAACGGTTGCACAGGTGCACTCACTCTTTCTTTACTCTCATGGCCTGATGGGACGGAAAACCGATACGACCGGAGAGAGATCAGGCGTAGAGGCGGTGATATTAAACCAACCTCTTATTAATGACTTCTCCAAGCCGCTAAATGACATCGATAAGTAGCATGGACCGACTTTTTACATACCGATCCGACGCATGGATCATCGTACTTTTCACGCAGTCAGGCGATCAAACCGTAATGCCCTAACCACACTAAGAACAACAACACCAAGTTATTGCCCTCCGCAGGATTCGAACCCAAGGCCTCCGATTCTATCAAGTTCTCGCTTGCTTGTTTGCCGCCATAAAAAGAAACTCTTTTTGAAGGATATTAGGTCATAATGTGGCCGTATGAGTGCGAAGATATGTGCAAAATTATTTTTGTTAACGGGTTTGTTCTTCACGATTTAGTTTTTTAAACGCAAAGCAAGGAAAATCAGAACTCGATTGACACTTATTTTGTATGTAATTAATACTTAAGTACATTCAATTTGAAAGTTCCACTTAGAATTTTCCACTGATATACAAAGTCAATAATAAAAATAATAATAAATAAATAAATAAAAAAAAAAATATAGTGAAAAAGCCTTACACTAACCAATTCTTACAATTTATTAAATACACAGAAACTAATAAAATACTTAGAGTTAAAAAGCAATTCAATTATGAAAGTGAAACTGCACTTTTTTAATACATTCATTTATTCACTTCGTCGGGCATACAGTGCATACAGTTTTATAGATATTTCATATTAAAAAAGAACTTTTTGAAGTCAAAGTTTTCAGTCATAACACCGAGAACGCTCTGAAAAACGGTCAGACATCCGTTTGTACAACGTCTTTCAACTCGCGAATTGAATGGCGGTGTGCTCTCCACGGACAAGTGTTTGTTCAGGGGTCTGCACTTCTGGAACAAATATGTGCCGTTACGACTGGGGACTTCCTTCAATAGCGGCTACATCCTATTTCGTAACAGTTGAGATGAGAATGCCGGAATACAATATGGTGTTGCATTGTTGAACAGTTTCGTTTTAATAACCTTTTGTGTGATCGTTTGTGGTGTTAGTAGTTTTATTTCTGTTCCAAACAATTTTTCCGAAGACGTAACACCATAGAGAAGAACTCTGTTGATGAAGTTGTACAGAGGATGATACTATAATTTTTGTCTCATTGGGAATCTTTGATGTGCTTTTAGTAGTACTGAACTCCTGATTCTCAATGAGGAGGATCTTTTACATAGTTCGCTTGAAGAAGTATCACACCATAGCAAAAGTTTAACGTCAAGCAGTGATATACTAACATTTCTGTGTTTCCGACAAGCTGTATAATATTACCAGAGTTATTCTTGGGCAAAGAGATTTACTATTCAATCGTAAAACTTTTTGCCCCAGGTGATGAGCGCAAAGTATGATTCTCACAAGAAGTATGTCTGTGACATGTTGTTGTTAAGGACATGTAAGGCGTTAAGTTTTTCTTTAGGTTAATTTGACCAAGATTCATATTGATATTATAGAAATAAAACTTCGTCATCGTAAAATTAAAAAAAAAATGTAGAGGCTTTATTTACAAATAATTCATTCAGGTCATAAAGTTCAGGTATTTAAAGGATCCGTTTATTTTTGTCCGTCATTAGGAGTAACAGCCATACCTGTAGGAGGCTATATCGGAAAATTTGACCTAAATTTTGAATGTCATGTGTCGACCCGTTCCTAAAATGAATACGATTTATTTCAGTTCCCTTGAAACATAAACCGAATCTAAAAGTTTTTGTTAGCAAAAACAATATATTGCTCTCCATGTGTTGTATAGTATTTTTTTTACATTTTGCTCCAGGTTGGTGAGAATTTGCTACAGTGATTTTTTGGTCTAGCATTTTTTTTAATGTCCATATGACCCTAGATTGATTTGTAGATAGGTTATTTTCGTCTGTCGTCTAAATTGAACGTTGTGAGTTCAAATCCCATTTTTTTCTTAGTCAGGTGATCAAGGTCTAATTACCCAATTACCTGACGAGGAGGACAATTCATGCGTTTTAATAGTTTTGTCAAAATTCGTCACTTATATGAGGACTGTTAAATAGCAGCTCCTCTTCTTTTTCTCCTAATTCACATCTGATGATATCCGCCCCATGAGACTGTAAGAGAAAAGAAAGAGTGAGTGCAGCTGCGTATATACAAACATTTTACACTATATCCGCGCTTTTAACTGATATCTTGTAGATTTGCTGCTGGTCAGAAATCCGTTAGGAATTTTTATACTTTCATATAGAGTTTCCTAAAATTTAAACAAAATTGTTCTTGAAAACCTTGTCTTGTTTATGAAAAAATAACTGTTATAATGTAAAATATTATTCATGTAACAGGTGAAAACCAATTAAGTCCGGTCATACGCTGTTGCCCGAAGAATTTCCATTTCCGCAAGGGAGTTATCCTGTCATTCCCGCACTGTGCTTCTCTAAAGGGCACCAGTTGGCTGCTGTCAATCCTTCAAAAGCCCGAAGACACCAACTCTAGGGAGTGGAGAAAAGTCCTGACCTTGGGGCAAGAAACACCCGGCACACCAATCTTCGTACAAGTCGATGCGGCAAAGGTATATTTAGTTTGCGAATTCCTGTCGGACTTTGTTCTGATCGGGCAGAGTTTTAATGGTTTAGACGCGAAGAACTTGAGGTTAGGCCTGTTCATCGCCAAAAGAACTGACGACAGCTTCTACAGTTTAAACGTGCACGTGTTCAACGATACGCCATTCGCCTTCTACGAATGCGTTGAGAGCGAGAGGAGAGCAGGCGCGTTTTTGCTCTGCGAGCCAAAGAGCATCTGCTTCCAAGAGAATGCCTCGGACCTTTGCCTTAACGTGAGGGACGTAGGCGTCGGATGGAAGATACAGAATGGCGGTACGTATCAAGAAATATCCTACAATCACATATGGAATATGACAGTGCGTTCGCTGCAGTGCGTGTTCATTCTTCAACAATTGGATTCGATAAACAGTTTGGAGTTGAACATGTCGATCTATCAGAAACAGAAACAGTCGAACTCTGTCAATTTCAATCTAAAAACGAACGATTTGAATTCAAACTTTAACGGTAACAAGCGTTTCAGTTATTCCGGTTTGGAGACCGGCTATAGTGTTAATATCGTAGAGAATCCGTTCAATTATTCATCACTATCTAAGAAGGAGGGTCGATACGATTTCGTCTATAAGAATAACAGCGTACTAAGGAACAGTTACCACGTCGACAATAATTATTATAGATGCAACGTTCTGACGAAGTCCGATCGTGTTATACTGTGCAAATTGCTCGATTCGCAATCAACAAAGGGCAACGATTGGAGATTGCTCGCCGAGAAGTTGAAAATGTCGTCCTACTACTATTATTTCTCTAATACTTGCTCCCCGACCGAGAACATCCTGAATCTCTGGCTGTGCAGAAACAACGACCCGAACATGCTGGCAAATTTATCGAGAACATTCCGAGAAATGTCTAGGATCGACTGTGCTACTGTTGTTGAAAGGAGATGCTTCACCAATTAACGTTTTATTTTTTAGTCGATGGTCTATTTAACATCATTCATCATCATTCATCAATTCACAAGTTTTAACATGGTTTTCTATAATTTTATAAAGATCACCAAATGAGATTAATGTTATAATTTAAACTTAAGTCCTTGTACGTAATTACCAAATGTTTGCAATTTTCAAATAAAGCAGATTGTAAAGGCACGAAGTGTCCGTTACAAAAAAAGTTACGGAATAATTAAAAGTACTTTTTTTTTAAATTCATTTCCTATTGAAATGTATTAAATTGTGTGTTACAGCTGATAATCTTAGATTTTAAATACACAAGGAATAAAAACAATTTTAATATAAACAAATTTAGATTCATATAGTGCTTTCTCTAACCGTTTTACTTTGTGTTAGACATCTTAACTAGTATATAATGTATTTTATAACGAATGTGTAAAGTATAACAAAAAGAAAATACAAACAAAAAGTCGTTGCAGAGACATTTATAAATGCTACTAGACTAAGCTACAAAAAATTTGAATTTATTTAGAAAAAAAAAAATAATGATTGTTTACAATTAGATAAACATTGTTTCGTTTTTCAATGCTGTCGCTAATTAAGTTATTTCTATGAATAATCTAGTTGTACACGCAAACTAAAAAAGAGGAGGCAAATAATGAGAAGTAGGTTTTGTTAATGGATTTACTTTAATTTTATTTCCGTATTATGTAGCTTTTTTTACCTGACGCTGTAAATATATCAAATGATATTTAAAATTGTACAAATTTCAATAAAATATTTAACAGATGAAAACACTTCGGTCTACGCAACAGTTTAGTGTAAACTATAGTCGCCGCCTCCACTTTCAGGATGAAGCTTGGAAATGAAATCTTTCTGATATTTTGCGGTATTTTATGTTTGCTCTTCTACAAGTCACTAACATTTGTATCGTTATTAATTTGGAATGTTGAATAATAATAACAATTTATATTTTCTCACTGACTATTACCCCTTTCGCGTATTACATTAATTTCATATACTTTATTATTATATGAAAGAAAATCGCAAAGCCTTAGAGGGAATCGTCTCATAGTTTTGTATTATTGTGACACTTAGTAGTTTAATATTTCATCGGAAGGGTAACATATGTTTGAAAAACATTAGTATTGTACATTTACGAACCAATGTATTGTTTAATTAAGAGAATCGAAAATGATTTTAGTAGTAATTGAAAAGTTTTCGAAGTAAATATATATAATTATATAACACTTCTATTATTTACCCAATACCCATTTAACCAACCCGTAAAGATGCAAAAAATTTTGACATTTGTCTGTCACAAATAAACACTGTAAAATATAATTTGATTTGGTATTTATGTTTTTTAATTTCATTTTTTTTATTCGGCATATCAATTTTACAACAGAAGAGTCAGTTTTATATAAATAAAGTTATATTTTGCTGTTAAATCAAAAGAAACCATCGAAATGTTCCCTAAAACTATTCCCACGGTTATCATACAATTAGTTATGTTATTCAGGGTTCCGAGGATTTTAGACCTCATCGGATTTTACCATTTTAAATAAAAAAATTAAAGATATAAATAAACGTGGTCTATCGCTCAATATATTAACACACGACAAAGTTACATACAGACACAGACAAAACCCCCTTCTCTTTCGAACCTCACAAAATTTATTTCAAATTATCTAGCTAACAAAGATACTAAAATGAGTAGTGCCCAAAATACTAAAGCATCGTTTTTGTGAAGGACCCGATATTGCGTATATATAGTCTTATTCCCTAGATGGGACACATATAAAGCGTTTAATAATTTGGTAGTATAACATCGTAACGTAATATAATATTCCCACGTACTCTGACCTAAATACTAGGTATTCAAGTATTAACGCTAGGGCTGTACGAGAGCGGCGATTGCATCCTTTAATAATTGAGACCACGCTCCTCCATTACTTTGTATTGGAACCGATCTAAATTGCAAGCCGAGGGCGTTTTCCTCTTTGTGTATCATGTATTAATTTCAGAATAAAGATCCTGAACTAGGAACAACGAGTCGAAAGCCTCATTGTTGGCGACGCAATTATTTAAGTTTAAGGTTTTTATTTTTTCATTTTATTGTTATTTTTGCTTATATTTTATATTTTCCTGTCATTATTTTGTAATACAACGTGCATCTGGCCATTTAAAAAGAAAAAAATATAAGGGGCAACGCGGCGCTCTGATTGGCTGACGGGTCGCGCCTGATTGGTCAGCGGTTTAGCGCGCAATGACTTCGCGCTAAAAGTTTGGCGCGTTTTGTAGAAATTTAGTCTAGTTAAACCACGCACGAAGGTAGTAGCATTTGCGCACTTATGTTTAGTTTTCCAACCAACAAAGCACGGGTTTTTTTCGCGATCGAACAGTCAATCGGAGTGACTGCACTTTTGGATTAACACTCATTTTAGACTCCTGTATTAAAATCTGCCAATAATATTACAAACTGACAATTTACGTAGAAAACCAGTACGCAATATCTATAAATAACTGCAAAGTTCCGACTTCCCGGCCGAAAGGCAGCACTCATCAAAACATCACGATTATCACCGGATGTGACAGGGAAGATGGATTAATAATCATAAATATTATTCATAACATTATAGTATTATTATTATTAATACCACGAACACCTTTAATACTAACATAGTATCCATTTGACTTAATGATTTTAATGTCGGTAACATTTAAGGCGCCGCAAGCACAGATAATTGATAACGCTAAGGTTATTGAAGATAAAGAAGGCCTAAGGAAGGATCATTCAAGGTAGATCTATGATGTATTCAAACTTCAGGCTAATTAGAAAGTATTGAAACTTTTTAAAAAGAAATCGCTACTACTGTGTATGAATATTTACATATATATATTATACATACATTACAGTTGTTAGTATACAAAGAAATATTGTTTATTTTTAAAAATGCCTCCTGAATGAAGAAATTATAAACCAAAGTCAGGGAAAATTTCACAAACGTAAAATCACCGACACTAAGTACAATCAGTCTACAAACAATTTGATGTGGATAACAGGAATCTTCGTAAGTACAGTGGACTATTTAAACTACTAAAAACATAACAATGAAAGCAGAAAATTTGTTTAACAGAGAGTTGTGAAACTTTTTCCGCTGCCGCTTGTCCATTGTACCACGGGCGACAGTTTCAGGTGTCCGTGTGTCCGGTTACCGGCGCTAGGCCCGTGCCCCGCTTCAAGCCTTCTGGATGAGTTTAATATTTCTAATATTCATGTCCAGGCCTTTTATTTCGGCGCCTTTTTTCCAGCAACCTTTTTTTATGAAAATAGAACAGCTTCATTAGAATCAAGTTACAAGAATTAATCACTATTATCCTCATTGAAGTATATGTATATATATATATATATATA
>DWHO01003121.1:0-12371 GCA_018247575.1 Eurytides lysithous rurik | reverse complement strand
GGACCCTAAGTCGTATCGGTCCGGAAATACCGTCGATGCTAACTGATTCCACAATTTTGCGGTGCGTGGCAGGAAGCCACGTGAAAACCGCAAGGTGGTGGTGGGGCTCTAACGAATATATAAAAATTAATACATTGCTGAGTGATTTGATTATATTGCGAAACGTGCAGTGAGCCCAAGAGAAGGCAAACTTTCAAGTTCATACTAATATATATTTATAGGGTTTTATTTGCTTGTTTATTTGAGCAGAGCTAACGTTGTAATACCTTAGATGTGATCATATCAACTTTCACATTCACACTAATATACAAGTTGTCCCAGAATGAATGGATAATCCTGGAAGGCCAAGTAAAGCTTGTTTATTTGAGCTTACACATTACCTTGGCCACCGCTCAAACAATCTGGGTTCCATCGCAGATCTATAAAGGGATCTCAGTTCCACCAACCTGTCATAGACACGGGTCGTCGCTTCGGCACCGCGGGTTTCTTCCCGATGGTGGCAAACGCCGGCGTATCGTTCACTTCATCGAGCGACCTCACCGCCTCCTCCAAGCTCCCGAGGGATATGGAGAAGCTGTCTCTAGCGGCCGCCAAAGACGCATCGCTGTCGCGCCTCAACGTAACAATCTCCGAGTCGACTGTTCGTAATTCGCGATGCGAATGCATGCAAAGCTTTGTAAAATCATACGGCAAGACAAAAACAGAAAACACAAAAACAAAATAATAATAGCAACACCGATAAAACAATAGACCAGCGCAACAAAATTAACAATCGTATTGATTTGTTGAAGCTAATATTTTGAATAAAAGTAAATTACGTATTTTAAAACAAATTTATTTTTATGGATTTTATCACGTTTAACTTGAATTTGATTTTTTTTTTTATAACTTGAATTTAAATTAAAAGCTATTCAGATAAACACATTAAGTCTATATAAGATTTCAAATATATTCGATAAAATCTATAAAAACAATTTCATCTTTCATATACATCACACTAAAAACGTTTGCGAAAACATTTTAATGAAACTTAGCTAATGACTGTGAAACCAAACTAAAAAAATGACTGTACAACGTGTTTCAAAACAGGGTAGACTAAATAAGCTAAAGGAGTTTAAAAAAATCTACGGTAGTCTTAGGCGAAAAACGGGGGATCGTGCATTAGCAAACACACACCACACACACATACGCTAACACTCTATTTGGGATATACAGAACACGCTATACTAAACTTAGCATTCTGTTTAACTGTGATTTGTGATGTAGCTAACTCTTGATGTATATTAGAGTGAATCATTACCGTCCGGATGCTGTATCTGATGCTGGTGACCGTGGTCTTCAGCGGCGAAGGCACCTTGGCTGCCGTAGCCGCTGGAAGACTCCAGCGATGACTCGCTGGCGCTGCTCTCTGAACAGACCTGTTAACGACTTGTAGTATTTAATTTCTAATAATTGGATTTTCATGTTTTTTTTAAAGAGAAAATGGTGTGGTGAGGTCCTAATGTTATTGTCAGCCCTGGCTACCGTTCAACTTGGGTCATATTATCCGCTTTTGAATAAAACATTACGACTTTGACTTCGACTTTGCTCCAGTATATTGCATTAAAAGTGAGCGTTTGGCATTAAGTTACCACGGCTCTTGGATGTCTCCATTTCATTAGCCTCGAGATATTCCTTTGCGAGGATTTGTGTTTTATCAAACCTGATTATGTTTCAAAGGTTCAAATACGAACTATGTTTGGTAACCGGCTCCATGGCCTAGTGGATATAGGCCCGCATACAAATCAGAGGTCTTCTATTCGAATCCCACGTTGGGTTAGGTCATTGCGATCTGATTACCCATCAGCATTGCATGGAAAGTAAGATGATCCTTGCGTCGAATGGGCATGTAGAAAGTCGGTCCCGGCTTCTAGTCAACGCCATCTAGCGGTGGCTTGGAGAAGTCTTTACTAAGAGGTCGGTGCCGGAACCGACGATTTTGTTGGAAATTAATAATTTTAAGCGCCAAATTTACCACGATGAAAAAAAAATTGTGAAGAAACCTGCTTATTTAAGAAACGATAAAAAATGATATAGGTGAAATCCACCAACATTCATGGGGGCCGCATGATGATCTGTGACCTTATACCCGCTGTATACGGGAAGTCTGTGCCCAGCAGTGGGACTTATATAGACTTACTTATTTACATTATCTACGCCTAATGACAATAAAATTACTCCGACTATAAATTGATCAATAAATGTCCAGTTTTTGCGATATAAACTCTCACATAACGATCGGTGGACGGACTACGGAACACGGTATGCTAAAACATATTTTGACTCATATATGGGATGGCTATTACACTGTATTAAGTCTTAACATACTGTAACGGTATTTTAAAAGAGCAACTGTTGAGTTTCTCGCCGGCTCTTCTCAACAGAACTGCTTTCCGAGCCGGTAGTACCTTTCTCACGAACAAAATGTAAAAATGACGATTCAAAAGTGCTTGTATCTTACACTTGTATCTATTTGAATAAATATAATTTGATTTGTTGACCGGTATCGTCCAACGATCGTATGCTAAGTAAAGCTTTCCCGAATAATTTATTTTTAAATTTGAATTATGTACTAATTAAGATTTATAAATTTTACTCCTTAGTAGGGCAAGCCGGGCTTTGGGCTTGTATGGTAGTACCGCCACTGCACTAAACCGACCCCTTAGTTCGGTCTTCCCCAAGCCACCGCTAGATCGTGTCGACGAGAAGCATGAATACTTTCAGGCAATCGGGTGATCAGCCCATAATGCCCTAACCCAACTAAGGAACAACAACACAAAGTCATTGCCCTCTGCGAAATTCGAACCCACGACCTCCATTTTGTGAAGCGTGAGCCTATAACACAGGCCACCTATTTCAACAGAGCGTCCCGACGTTACAAGTCAACATTGTTACAATTCTTATAGTACTACTAATAACTACTAATAACATATATAAATATAAACACTTATAACAATTCCTATGTTATGTGACAACACGTAACAATTAAATAATGAATGTGAAACATTAACAGCGCTCTCGCCATAAGATCGAAATTGTTGACACACGAAGTTATCATTCGCATGGCCTGAAACAATGGCTTTACGACTGACATGGCGTTTCTAGTCCGAACAACCGATCTTGATACTTGACGAGTCAAAATTCACATTTCTTATAAAGATTTTTATATTTCACGAGAATTTTAGATGTCGCTTAATAAAACTAGTTTTATTATGACGGGGTTAATTATCCTTCGGGATTTCATGATATTTTAACTTTGTATTAAATACTTCACGTTTTAAATATTTACAAACAGTCCAATGAAATCTATTGCGTATCAATTTTTTTTTTATTTTATTTAACATATGCAACACTGTGTTATCAATGGTTAACATTCAAAACGGAACACAGAAATGTCTGTAAAATGGTTACTGCCCTTGCAAATTTATATATTTTGGAGTCATGTAAAAAGATCTCGTTTAATTCAGGCTTGCTTATAAAATATAAATGTTCATAAAATTTATTTATTACATTTATTTATCTAGTTAAAAAAACTACTCCAATTTATTAAAGTCCGCATGTAATAAATGTTTTCAGGTTTTGGTGTTTAAGTCTAGTTGGGTATATTTATAATTTATTTTGTTTTGGTGCTGATCACTGCACTTAAGACGAAATTTAAAACGTGAACATATTTGAGTTAAATTGTCAAAAACTTTCGTCGCTGGCAAGGTTAGAACCTGCTTCATCCGGGCATCACTCCCAAACGCTCTAGCCACTGAGTTAAACAGATGACTCCCAGCTAAAAATGTTAAAGGGCAAGGCAGGGCCTTTCTTTGTGCCAGTTTTAGCAATTTTACAAACTCTAAGTATCAAATCGTCATAATCCCGCTACAATAGCGACTGAATGAAACCCGATATAACAGGCAGCGGTTTTACAACCCGCGACCAATTTCCCAGTCGCGCACAGTGCACTGAAAGGTGTGCACAACTCGTTACTCGACAAGTGTTTCGAAGCTGAAGAATGAAATCATTCACCGTGATACTCGTACAGATCTTGTGAGTGAAAGTTTTGTTTCATATTCAATCCGAAAAATGTACCGTTCGATTTTACGTATCAATCAGTTAGCTAGTTAGCATTCGCTTATAGTAATATAATCGTAAGAAACCTGTCACAGTTTTACATATATCTCACAGTAAAACACAATGGTTAATTCATACGAGAAATGTAACGATAAACGCGTCTTGAGTAGATTTTTATGTATCATTTGCCGTGGTCTAGTTTTAAATCTACTAATAGTCAAATAGAAATTTAGAATCTTCCAAGTACAGAAATATTTCACGTTTCCGTGTTAACCGAGAGAAAAATATTTAGTGCAATGATTATACCAAAACAATATATATTCGGTCTCCAATAATTTACAATCAAAGAAAGTTGACTTTATGCATTCCATCGTCAAGTAGTACTACAATTAATTGATTGAAAAAATCTCTACATTGTTTTGGTACCGGCACCAGTAGTAATACTAACCAATATTATAATTCAAATAAAAAGTAAATCGAATAACAGTATCAAAATTAATTAATAAATATATCAAGAGTCATCTCACCCCGAACTAGGCTGATAGATAAATAAGTATGGTAACCAAACAACTAATAGACACAATTATATATTTAAAATTAATACTTATATAGATACGAGTACTGAACACTCAAACACAGAACAAATACCTCTGGTCATCGCACATATATTTTGTTCTCAGTGAGAATCGAACCCACGGCCTTTGGCTTTGCTGTCAGGAGCACTAACCACTACACCAACAGGCCAGTCAAATAGTGTAGTAGTAATAGTATAGATACCGCATCACGTATTCTTTTCAAATTAAAGAAAGATTTTCCCCCCAGCGTTGACTGTTGACCATGACGGCATTAAATCCACCCATAGTGTATAAATAGTGCTTTTTTATGACTTGCAGCGAAGCATAAATAAATCAATAATATATTTTTTAACATATATATCTATAATTAAATAGAGTTCCAAAATCTAAAGAACGTTTGATAGAAAACAAAAAAGGTAAGGACTAATGAACGATTATTTTTCCCGCAGGCTGGCCGTAAACATTCACATTTCGAAGCAATGGTGAGTGTACCGGTCGTAATTCCTATCGATAACGCACACTAATCTCGGGTTTCTACTAACACAGTCATCGTTTTACCGAATCATGGGGAATTCTATATGGTTTACACACAATTTGTTCTGACTTCTGTGAGTTCTGTGATTGTCAGCTGAGATCATGGAAGCTTGTGATATGATATAATATAACAAATTCCAGATTTATCACAAATACATGAGAATTTCTATTTTCTTTCTTCTTAAAAAATTCTAAGAATATCTCATGTTACAAGAGCTTTTTGCATACATAAATTTCGCACGGACGAACGCCCAGATTCGGAACGAACATTTGTCGTTCATACAAATATTCGTCCCGGTTGAGAATTGAACCCAACACCTGCCAATAACCATGAAACTGCGCAAACGCAAACGGGCTTTATTTTACGCTTTTTAGGAAATAGTGTAATAAGACCAGCGAGCTAATGTGCCCCACACTTTTTAGACTTCCACCACTGCGCTGATCACACAGAAATATAAGCTGATCCGTTTCTCGCCCAGCAATTCTGGCAACATAGTCTTCCGGACCGCAACACAGTTTTGCTTAAATACTACTGCTTGCTGGTGGAATAAGTACCAATGCACTAGGAAGAGAGGGAGATGGGCCACCGGCCATCTCACTCATCGGACTGAGATCGCTGAAGCGAAAAAACCTTCCACTTCACGCCGATTTTCTTCTTACTTATCCGATTCGAGCCGTTTTATTTGATCAGTCCATTTATTATTTACGTCTGTGCATGCGTGCAAAAAAGTAAATGATAAATAAAACTGTTATATGATTGTCTGTACTTGCAATTAAATCTTTCTTATGTGTAATCTGCATTTGACTTATATATGGTATGGTGGATATAAAAATGCAAGGTTCTAGAAATATCTCTCTTTCTTCCTGTCTACAATCTACACCACGATGGCTGGTCTTGGATAATAAAAATAATACTGGTCATTTTCAAGTAAATTTCATTTATATCTAAGTCTCATAAAAAATTAAACAGCATTAAATCTTATCCCAGCCCCTACAAGGGTCACGACTCAAAGATCTCGTACAAATCTGACGAGGTCACAGATCAGACTGCGCCGATAACTCTAGCGACGATCAAGAGGAAACTGAAGGAGAGCAAGATCTTCGACTGGGAGGATCCCACGCTCAATGAGAGGGAGAAGAAGGAAATGGACAAGCTGTTCGAAACTGTCGAGATCATGGTCAGTATGGGCATGAATAACATTCAGTTCAATATACAGTAATCCCCCTTATAACACTCTCTACTATACGGTCTTACTCTACTCTCGCGTTTTCACATCCCTCGTATAACACGTGCTTTCCCTTCATACAACGCAGTTATTTCTCACATTCAAGCGACGTTACCCACAAGCTCGTTCAACGCGTTTTCATATAAATCGAACTAATCTACCGTGTTATAGGGAGATTACTATACTCGAGCGACCTGAGTTCCAACCCCTTTGCATGCAATTTGTTGATTTGAAATGCTGATTTAACATATGCTCAATTGCGAAGGGCAACATCGTGAGGAAATCTAAGACCTAACCTATTTAGAAGACTATAAAACAAAATATTTCTTAGAAACATGAAATCCGCCAATGGAGACTGATGCCGCGTGGCGGACTCTGTACTTACACCCTCTGTAAAGAGGAATCTTGTACCCAGCATTGGGACATATATAGGATGTTATTTACTTTTTAAATGATGAACATGAAGCATATCCAGATTTTTTTCAAGAAATGTTCAGGACTTTTTTTTGTGTAAAGACTGGTTAGTTTTTCTGAACTATCCCAAAGGGATAGTTGCCAATAAGTAGTAAATGCTAATATCAATTAACATATTTTCAACTTACTGAGTATCAATCAAATGGCAAAATCAATGGCAAAATCTAAGAAACATTCTTTCAACGTTTCAAACATGCAGGGTTCCTCACGGTGTATTCCTTCACCGTTGTGGACGTGGTGAGTCGGCGTTTTAAATTGTCAATTACAGATTAACAAATTCATCAGTGCCGGCACCGGGATTTGGACTCGGGTCGATCTGACGCCTGAACACTGAGCTACTAAAGCTCGAAGAGTCATAGAGGTCACAATTTTTTGCGCTATTTGGCTATTACAGACTGCTTCAAGGGCCCGCCAGCCGTTCAGCGTTCAGAACATGTTCGCGTCCCTACGTCTGGTCGAACGGATGGTCAAGAAGCAACTGAAGGAAGGCCAGATATCAGAGTCTTTGGCTTCCAAATTCAAATGGGAGAAACTGTTAGTAAGTCCCTTCTAAATAATCGAATTGTCTGCCTCCGGCCTAGTGGTAAATGCCCGTGTTTCACAATTCGGAGGTTGTAGGTCCGATTCAGGGGGCAGAGGGTTTGACTTTGTGTTGACGAATCTTAGATTAGGGCATTACGAGCTGATCACCCTATTGCCTGAAAAGTAATATGATCCATGCGTCAGATGAGCATGTAAAATTTCTTGTGGACGCCAAGTCTCTTCTAAATACTCGAATTGTCTGCCTTCATGGCCTAATGGTACGTGCTCTACAATTCGGAGGTTGTGGGGTCGAATCAGGGAGTTCTGCTCTCTGATTGACCCCACAACCTCCTGACTGAGCTTGACTGTTTTGCCGATTCTTAGGTTAGGGCATTACGGGCTGATCACCGTATTGCCTAAAATGTCATGATCATATTATGATTCATACGTCAGATAAGAGCGTAAAAATTCTTGTCGACGCCATGTAACAAAGACTTGAAAGAGACGTTATTAAAGTCGGTTCAATGTCACCGCTTAGCTGCCCGATCTACACCGGTCGGTTATCCGTCCCATCGGGCTAAGAGAGTTAATTGTCTTAAAAGTAATATTATCTATGCGTCGGATGGGGGTATTTTAAGTCAATACCGAATATTTGTCGACGCCATGTAGTGGTGGCTTGGAGGAGCCGTTATTAAAAGGCAGTCTCCTCTACGTCTAATCTCACACCAGACGTTTTGGATAACCGTTCCCTCGGGCTATGAGAGTAAAAGGAAGAGTGAGTGCACTTGTGTCTGCACAAACGCTTATGCACTATAATATATCCTGCGCACTTGGCTGATCTCTTGTCGATTAGCTTTTGATGAACCGTTTGGCGCAAGTGCTAAGCTATGAGCTAACGGGGCATTCTTTAGAGATTACTTTCAAATCTTATTATAATTTATCATCGACTAACAAACGTTAATAGTGAGTGATAACGCAGGATAGCGTAGCATTATGTTTCATTACATTCAAGTAACACAGGTCCGTCCTTTTGTTTACAGACCCGTAGAAATTATTCCACTGCTTTGCTGTATACATTATTATTACTATAAATTTGACTGGGCGGTTGGTGAAGAAGCTAGTGCTGACTGAAAGGCCGAAAGTCGTGGGTTCAATTCCCACTCAGGACAAAACGTTTGTGCGATGAGCAAGAATATTTGTTCTACGTCTGTGTGTCAACTATCTACATACGTATGCATTTAAAACACATAACTAATTACTATAATACCTGCTCCGTCTACTTTGGTATTAGACGGCCGTGTGTGAGATGTCCCCTGATATTTATATATGGTCACCTACCACAGTACTTCATCTTATTAACCTATAAATTATCAATAATTACAGAGTGAGGTTTTTTATCTATTTTTATTTAGCGGCTTTTATCAAGGACATTTCAACCCCATCGTGCCCTTTATATTAAATAATAAATAATTTTACAATATAATGCTTATATATTAGGAGAACACTAAACCATTAATAAGGGATAATAATTAAATAACGAAGCTTGTTAGCGATCTCTGAACATGTGGCAGATAGGATAGACTGGATGGCTGACCCGTTTGTGTAATGGTTAGTGCTCCTGGCTGCAAAACCAAAGGTCGTGGGTTCGAATCCCACCCAGGACAAAATATTTGTGCGATGAGCATAGGTATTCGTTCTGTGTCTGGGTGTTAATTATCTATATAAGTATATATTTAAAAATATACAAGTATGTATATCAGTTGTTTGATCACCATAGTACACTCATAGGCTCTGCTTAGTTGGGGATCAGATGCCAATGTGTGAGATGTCCCATGATATTATTATTATATCATTGGATTATACCTATGTAAGTTAGATTTTGTATCACTAAAAGTAAAAAAAAGTGTTTAAAGGTAGACAATTTTCCAAAATTGCAGTTCCAACCGGACCAAAAGAGAGAAGCCAATGTACTACATTGACAAACTTACGAAAATGAGAGTCTTCAACATGGAGCCATAGGAAAAGAAAGAAAATGAAAGTAGAATGAACACCGGAAGATGAAATTCGGTTTTTGCACGCGATTGTCGGCTTCATGTTGAATGTGATAAGACTTAGTTTTCCTTTGCTGAAATGATTTATAAGGAATATATTTATTCACACATTAATTGAATGCTGCTCTTATAGAAATTTCTTGTGTACTAATAAAATAAAATATTTGTAATGCCTCTTAACTATTTGATTTTTCCAAGAATTTGATATTGGCCCTTTTTACTATAGGATAACTTTTTTTCTGTTTTTACTTGTATATAAAGCACAAAACAGCTAGTACTTTTTGTGTTTAACACATTTTTAGAAAAAATTGCACTTGGCAGATTTTTGCAGTAAACCTTCGATGTTATATCAAGACGCCCTTACAACATAATTATTACCTTGAAGTTCCCTACTCAGCGTTGGAAAAAATTAAGCAATAAACTTTATCGTCTGCAAAGGTCGATCTTAACAGGTTACGCATAAGAATAACCCACATCACACACGAACATTATATACTCAGTTTTGGGGCAGTCTGGTAATTAGAAGGCACATACATATGTCTTCTAATTACCCAACTGTGACAAAAATGAGCGTATGGCCTGACTTACCTTCCTTTGCACATCGCACACGAACATAATGCATTCATTTTTGGGGCAGTCGGGTAACTAGAAGGCACATACATATATCTTCTAATTACCCGACTGTGCCAAATATGAGCGTATGGCCTGACTTACCTTCCTTTGCACATCGCACACGAACATAACACACTCATTTTTGGGGCAGTCGGGTAACTAGAAGGCACATACATATATCTTCTAACTACCCGACTGTGCCAAATATGAGCGTATGGCCTGACTTACCTTCCTTTGCACATCGCACACGAACATAACACACACATTTTTGGGGCAGTCGGGTAACTAGAAGGCACATACATATGGGCCTGACCCACCTTTCCTAGCACATCACGCACTAATTAGAAGGCTTACGCATAGGCCTGACTCACCTTCTCCTGCTGCGGAAACTCCGAGTTCGATTGCTGCTGCTGTTGCTGCTGCATCTGAGCGCGGGACGCGGCCAGAGTCGCGAGCTCGGACATGTTCACATACAAAGCCTGGGGCATTTCTGCAAGGGGAGGTTCTTGTTAGAATTTTGACTGGCCCGTTGGTGTAGTGGTTGGTGCTCCTGACTGCAAAACCAACGGTCGCGGGTTCGATTCCCACCAAGGACGAAATATTTGTGCGATGAGCATAGGTATTCGTTCTGTGTCTGGGTGTTAATTATCTATACAAGTATATAAGTATGTATATCAGTTGTGGTATGGCAATGTGGGAGATGTCCCATGATATTATTATATTATTATTATATGTATATAGAAACAAAAACAAACGGTTGGTCAATTATGTCAGTTATCGCGTGCTTTGAATATTTCTTTTAATTTTTTATGGAATTAATGAAAATGAATTTAATGCAGCAAAAATTCCAGTCTCTTAAAGATCCACAATTATTATTCGCAAGTGTCGCCTTATTTTTTTTTTCATTTCTTTTTAATGCCTCTATTTTAAGATTTCTTGTATTATATAAGTTTCCAAACGCCCAGATCCGAAACGATTTTCTGCCATTCATACAAATATGTGCCCTGTCTGGGATTCGAACACACGACTTGTGACGCTGAAGCCAGCAGCTTAGCAACTACGCCAAACGGTTCATCAAACGCTAATACGATCGTCTGCACGGATAGCACACTGGTTATCACGCCACATATTGTAAGTTCGATCCCCACCCGGGTAAAAAAAATTTGGTACTTTTTGTTTATGATTTTATGTTCTTGAAAACTCAATGTATATTATTGTGGAAACTTTTTAGTGAGCAATTAAAAAGAAATGTTTATTTTACATTTTTTTTTAATTTCTCACCAAGGATGATGTATGTGTATGACCACTGTAAACTGGGTTAAATTTAACACTATTATACATGTGCTTATTTGTAATCAGTGGCGGTACTACCATACAAGCCCCCGAATAATTCATTTTTAAATTTGAGCGTTGCGGGAATTACGTGCTAATTAAGATTATAAATTTTACTTTATAGCAGGGCAAGCCGGGCTTTTGGGCTTGTATATACATATTATTGACAGTAAAGTATTTTTAACGTTGAGCATATTTATCAAACGATGTTACGATAATTAATAGATTTTTTAATGTATTAGGCTGACAAATGATTACCGCCACTCATGGACATTTGCAGTATTACAAAACTAGCAAATGCGTTGCCAGCCTTTAAGAGGGGATGGGGGGTCTGAAAGAGGGAGTGTGAGGTCAAAGTGGGAGCGTAAGGGGCGGAGTGAATCCATCCCCTCCGCCTTTTCCTCCAGGAAGAGGTTCCTACCTCTGAGGAGAAGGAGGGGGATGGGTCACCGGCCACCTCACTCACCGGAAGAAACGCAAAAGCAAAAGCACTTCCACTTTACGCCGATTTTCGTTCTGTGAGGCCGTGGTACTTATCCGGTTCGAGCCGATCCATTCAGCAGCGGGATCAGTTGCGTGGCTCTACCACCGTTAAATACATAGATATTTCTAGATAGAATAGATATTTCTTATTTATTTTTTGTTTCGGGTTTTAGGTACGGCCTCATTTAGAGATGACATTCCAAAATGTCCTCGCCCATATCAACACCGTGTACGTCCTGAAGACAAAACCGGAGGAAATGAATGCGACTGATCCCCGGGAGGAAATCGCTTCCCTTCGCCTCAAGGTAACCAAATTAAAAAGTTTGATACAATCTAACAACTAAAGTCATCTCCGACCTTCATCAAACCATAAGGTTAATTCAAATTAACGTGTCTCCACGTTACTGTATCTTTTTTTATGTAGTAGGCTGACAAACGAGCAAGCGGTTCACCTGATGGTAAGC
>DWHO01003120.1:0-12372 GCA_018247575.1 Eurytides lysithous rurik | reverse complement strand
TATATATGTATATATATATATATAAATATGTATACACTATTATAAATAATAGTAACACAGAAAACATCGATTGTGCAATAAAGCAATTTGAGCATTTTGTTGGGTTTATAACGAAAGAAGATCAATATATCTTTTGAAAAAGAACGTAGTTTTTTTTAGCTGTTATTCGTTTGTAGCTGTTATTTGTTATATAAAGAGTGACAGCGATTTCGACTGGCAAGTCTATTTCGGAAAAAAATCAATAGGAAAAATATATTTGAAGTAAGAAACCATGTAAGCGGACCCACATTCGAAACGTATTCTATACAAGGCTTTTTAATTTGTTATTTACTGTGTGTGATATGTTTTACAACTTCCCTCACTACTTTAACGTTTTTTTTGTAAGCTGTAATTGGAATATTATTGATTGAATGTTATTCATATAAAATGTTTGTGTAAGTGTAAGGACCCTTTTGTGTAATCCGTCTGGGGTTACCACTGCTTTGTGATTGTTCTAATACCAAGCAATATGTGTTCCGGTTTGAAGGATAATATTTTCTGTGTACCTAATTACTGGAAATAGATATATTTTATCTTTTGAAGACGAGCGCAGCGCAACACAAATCGTGCAGCCCAAAATATTCGGCTCTGTGTTATCATCACACATTTCATTTCCTACAAAAATATAACGTGTTCATAAGTTCTTAACATAAGTTAATTAAGACGTAATAATTTTTGTTATTATTATTTACTTTTAGTTAAGTTTTTTTCTCACACTTCAGATACTGTCAGAGGATATTTTTAAATCCATATATAAATATAAACTAATCAAATATAAGTAATAAATTAATTATAAAAAAGTATGTTATGTGCACATATTTCTTTGACGAATAGTGGGCAATGGTTTGTTTTATATTTATATCTTGTGATTCTTCTATTACGGTTTGCTGTTTTGTTTACCAAACGAAATAAAAAAAAAATAATTAAATTAAAATACGTATAACGATATCAAGCAAAACAAAATGGTTCGATATGTATATATTAAATAAATGAAGGAAATTGCACATTTTATATCTACACACAGGAACGATTTAAATAAGATAAATACTTACCGTTTTAAAACAACAGCCGGGCGACAGTTGAACGGGCGCCGATTTTAGCATAATCTTTTAAGCGCTCACAAAAGAAAGTGGCACTCGAGACAATTAAATAATAATGCAATCTGTTTGTGTGTTTGTTCAAACGGACGCGACGGGGGTGGGGCGCCGATGAAATCTAAACTGGATTCGCATGACACGAGAACGTAGTGAGAGGACCAGTTATAAAATAAATATATCCGAGTGTAGCAACCCCAAATCGGCCGCGCAGACCCGGATAGAGTTTTTCATGTGAATTAATAATAGCGTGTGAATTTGGTAACTGCTCAAGTTTACGTACGTATGAATATTTTTATCGACTGAAAATTAAAAATTGCCTCTGGTTGAATACTGAGTTATAAGATTGCGTAGGGAATTGATGAATACCGCAATAGAAATTTCAATGAACACAGGAAATTTCAGCAGTAGAATGGGATGGATTCTAAAAAAAATCTTATATTTAAGCCTAACTTAATAGAATAGCATAGAATAGATTTGACTACATTAAATATTCTGTCAGGCGTGGTCAAATTTATTTAATGTATATTGATTTATTTTAGATTGGGGACATGGGTCTCGTGTATTTTAAGCATCATGTTATTAAATGATGCTTAAATTCTTTTTTAACCAGGAGAGAATCACAGTAATATGTATAAGATTGTTTTTAAATCTATATCACTACGTACAAGTCGTGCATAACAATTCAATGCTTTGTTCTGCATTGAGATCGTCATCCAAATATATGTATGTGATGGGTGTCATTGAAATACTTCTATGCCCAATTTTACTCTGGAAACTGTCCGAAAAACCGGCACACAGTAATTATTTTACACTTACTAGTAGAATAAACAGAAGTGCTTTGGTACTTTCTAGACGCACCATGCATTACGTTTTTCAAGTTATGTATATTGAGTAAGGGAAACGTAAAATTTATTTCAGTGAACAGGGAACCTAAATCATCCTTGTCAGATGAATTGTTTACTTAATCGTTTCATATCATTAAAAGTTATGGTAGTATAGATATATCTACTATCTAGGCTAGATATAATGGGAACTGTATGTTTGTTCCCGAGCACTCTGTATTGCATTAACGGTAAGACAAATAATTAAAATTTACCGACAACTTAATTGTTTCCTACACTAAATTTATAGTTATTTTTTAATATACTTATTTTTCCTTACTTCACTCTTGGCGGCCTGATATTTTCGGTTGATGTACTTTTTCATTATTTCCATTTTTGCTTTTTCCTTTCGTCTAGGTGTTCGTTCGACACCTAAAGTAGGATACCATGATGACAACGACAAAAGTTTGGTCACCCAGACGGGGGGTGGTTGATGCTTACGGTGGGCGGGAGGTCGTCGCGCGATCGGCACGCGGTCGTCGCGTGTCCGGCGCGTGCCCGACGCGTGGTCGCCGCCTCGTCGCGCCCCGCAACAACCCGCTTAGAATAGTGGACATTTATAATTCCAACAGGAAATATTACACGCTAATTTCACCACCCCACAGGCATCGGATTGATTTGCACACAAATGGAATTTCTCGTCGGTTGGAGGTAATTTCAATACATGACAAGTTATAATCTTGTTCCTTATTTAAACAACAGTTAACAACAACTTTCTATCAAAGTTTTTTTTTGTACCTTGTAAAAAGATTTTTAATCTCAATACCTACTTTATTAGTTCTTTCATTATGTCGCTGGCAAGCTATGTGTGTTTCCGAAATTGCTATTTTTAAATATTGTTTATTTCGAAACGGTGTTATAATAGTTAATCATAAATAATTTCCTTTGTAGTAAGAAGGCAGTACAATGACCTCATAGAAAACCATCTAGGTAGCCAGGGCCTAATCCTTTAAAATGATGACCCTACACAGGTTGCTCACCTCTATAGGTTACAGTAATCATTTAACACAATGCGAACATCTAGCTTGTGTTCTTTAGTGTCCTGTTCAACTCCTTTTTTCATTTCAACATATATCATCATCATCTCTGTTATATAAAAAAAATGTGAATATAGTGAGAACTTTATTAGCTATAAAGTCAGGCAAAGTCAATCCAACGTTAAGTAATAATAAGTAAGTTCCGGTTTGAAGGATAATGTAATAAATCACCAGCGTGATTTCTGAGCATAAAGATAACTAATAACGTAAGGCAATCAGTTTTGAAGCTCATGTCGCTAACCATACATGCACAAGATTATTTAGCCTACATATTTTCTTCAAAAATCTCAGTTGGATGGCAGCATCTGGATTATACGTACTTAATACCCTAAGTGTGAAAGGTGTAAGGTAAACGTTCAACGAAACAGTCATCTAAAATAAAAGTCTGAGCACATCAATATCATCATAGAGAACTAAGACAAATTTAGAAGAAGACGAATAGAAATTATTTAAAAACATCGAAACAAAAAAGGAATAAATGCACACTAAAATAATTAATTTCGAAATAAAGTCATCCAAAAATAAAATCAATATATACAAGTAGTACAGTGCAAACTCAATTCATTAATGACGTGATTAAGCAATATTCGCTGCGTCCCAAGGTGGTTGAGTCCGATTCAGTGAGACGGGGCGGAGCGACAATAAAAGCAGTAAATTTAATCGTAATTATATGTAGTGGAAGTAACATCGGACGGGAACTATCGCAGCGGCAGCTTTACGAGCCGTGTGATTGAGACGCACTAACTATTCAGGGCTACGTTGGCCATATCTTCCACAAAAAACTCGGACACGAGAAGTCTGTTGATGCATGTCAAAGTCAAAGTGAAAAATTCTTTATTCAAAATTGGTTTACAATCACTTTTTGACGTCTAATGATTCTACTATCTTTTCGGAAAAAAATGCCTCAGTCCAGAGAAGAACAGGCGAAAGAAACTCAGCGGGACTTTAACTCTTTTTTTCTAAATTACGTTGACAATTTTTATAATTTACATCTTGAAATGGCCTGGAGGTGATCACATCATTCTCATGGTGTGTTATCTTCAATGAAATCATTTACTGTATTAACTTAGCACACAGCGTCCGTTTACAATTTTTTTTTAATTTGGCAACAGAACATGTATAGCATTACCATTGCTTTGATCTTCATGCGAATATTAGATATTGTATAATGGGAATATTATGAGTATTGATTCGGTTTTTTTTTAATATTTTTATTTTATACATTTACGTAGACGTACATAGACGTTCATTCATTACGTTTCCCGAGTTTAGTTTAGTTCCTAATAACAAACCATATCATAGCATACCTATTGACGTTTTAACACGTGTTAGCTTGTTCAAAAAAACTTGTATGAGATTTTCTCGAGGTAACCTGAAAATTGTTTTATTCCCTCTACAGAAATGTTTGTATTGCAGTATTGTATGCAGTACTAAAGTGAATGAAGTATCTGACTTAGAAAATTAGGTGTTTATAACTAGTCATCTTATTGTATTTAATATGAATGTAAGGTTATTCAAGACTCGGACTTATGTCAAAAAATTGTTTACTATTGGCAAACTGGTACTAGTGGCAAATTGGGCTACGCTAAGTTCGTCCAGTCAGTTTAAAATTTAAAGGCTTTTTACAACATAGAAAAATCTCTAAGAGACTTTAGAGTGACTTAAGAGCAGCCAGGGGACGCATTTGTACGTCCCCTGACTGCTCTTACCAGTGAAAGTCAATATCATAATATTGTTATATGAGAGTTACTTTGATTTTGATGAGTATTATTAACCTTAATACTGCACCTATATGATTGTTTTTGTTTTTTAGGCGAAGTGGTCTTAAAATCTGTGTAAAGTGAATTTATTAGAATAACGCGCAAAACGTGAAACGGGAATGTCTCAAATAAGTATCTAAGTGTATGGATCCTACGCTAGCTTGAGACAAGCGGCGCAACGTCGCTTTATTGATTCTGGTAGTTAATTAAACACTAATAGTACAGTTTCTATTGTTGCCCCGTTAGAACACAAACTAGATGGACGTTATATAGAGCTGGCTGAGTTGGTTTTTCGTCAGCAAATGGTTTATGCGAAGACATTATTAAATTATTTTACACAAAGCTCACGAAGTTTTAACCTTACTATTCCAAAAATACAAACTGCGTTTAATCAATCACGCTAGGTAGACTTCTAGCTATATAGAGTGAGGGTTGGTATAAACATATGCAATGTTTTTAAGAGAACAACGGGAGGTATTGTCGAAGGTCTGTTTTTTCTTTCAGGAGATGAAATGAGAAAAGCTTCCGCGGCTCTTTAGGCCAAAGCAACAAATCCTCTCACATCTGCTGCGCTTCTAACCCACAGATCTAAGATGCTATTTGTCAGTTTCCTTTAGGTCAATCAAAGCAATAATCACATAACAATTTGTTAAAAATGTTCAACTGTTGAACTCTTGTTAACCTGTCTTTGGTTCCTAAAATGTTCGTTTGAGAAAAATTAGCTAATCAATTTTTTACCAATGGTAATGAATGGAATGAATGATTATGTCAACGATCTTGTCTCTGTCTATTGCAGGGGTCAGCAACCAGCGGCCCATGAACCACTACGGTGCGGCCCTTATATCCGATATGGGTATCTAATAAAAGCGTTAATTAGACGAAATGTGGCCCGCGCCAATATCCTCATAACATTTGTGGCCCGTTCAATTATTCTAATAACATTTGTGGCCCGTACATAAGAAAAGGTTGTCGACCTGTGGTCTATTGTAATGTTGTCTATTTTTCAAAAAATGAAAACAATACCACTTGTGTCAGTGTCGTTGAAAATTCGGGGTTTTTTCCAGACAATTTACATATTGTTTAATGAAAAATGACAAAATGGAAAAAGAAGAAATTTACCAAACGTGAAAACCCATTACTATGAAATTAATTGCAAATTAAAATCGATCGACTTATCGGTAACTGAAGTATGTCTCTTATCACTCAGTATATGTATTTCTCTACGAAGAAATGTCAATAATGTGTGTACATGTGTACTCTTCCTTTAATTCTATGGCTGGCTTAGATGGACGCTCAGCACAATAAAATATATAAAAAAGATATAAATTCGACTTCATAGTAACGACTGCTTCAAGCCACTACTAGATGGCGTAGACGAGGAGATGGAACCGACATTTTAGATGGCATGTTTTAATCTGTAAACCACAGGCCTCTACCACTAGGCCTAGAGACAGTTATTCTTATAAAAATAACAATTAATACAAGAGTATGTATTGGGATTTGAATGAAACATTCAATCGCAAGACGAGCCATTACTACTTTTGACTTACACTGCTGCAACAATCATGTACCAAAGAAATATTAAGATTAAAATTGTACTGGATATTGTTAGCCTTTACGATGGACGATTCCTGAGAAGTAAGTAATTTTAGTTCTTATTTTTAGTCAGTTGTTATATTTAATTACTTAATAAAGCCTGCACTTTATTAAGTAACAAAATGCAGGCGTACAAGTTATTGTGTATCTGTTTAAAGGGCAATTTTTAGTGTAATTACTAGCCATAAATTGTTGTCGGCTGTGACGTATTAAGAGAGTTGATATATGAAAAATTTTATGCAGTAGACAACATTGAGTAATACTCTAAATGAAAATGAAATTGGCAAGTATTTTGTTCATCCTTAGGTGTTCGGCTCAATTTTTTAAATACATTTTTAAGATTTGTGGTTATAAGACTTTTTCTTTGAGTGTTCAATAATTTTAATCAATAATATTTTTTCTTGCAGGCATTGAAAACTTATGTAAACGTTAATGTTACTTTGTATTAGATAATAAACTTAAGTTGTTGTGGACAAACCTTATTAAATATATAGTAACAAAATACCAAGACCTATGTCAACCAATTTAGATGTTAAAGCAATGGACGTCCAGTCGTAAAGGAATTAAGAGATAAGATCTCAATTTGCGAACTTCTCAAGGCTCAACCGATGCGCTCCGGCCAAATTAATTTAGGTCCTTCCTTCTGTTTTTACAGGATTAAGGCGACCTCTCTTAATTACGACGCGCAGTATTCTCGAGCATTATCTGCCGACGAAATTTTATCGAACGGTAGGAAGCATTTATTTTTCCGAACACAATACTCACGGTATGAATGTAATTGGTTTAACCTTCTTAATAGTCTTTATCACTGTAACAATGTTAATTTATTTTAAATGTTCACTAAGGTAGTTTTACAATTCGTAATATGTAGACAGGATATATCCATTTAAAAAAAACTTGCGATCGTCTAGTAGGCGAAATTGACCGAAGGAGGTTATCTTTAGAGTATATCTCTCAATTCATTGAATAATTCAGTTTTTTGACTGTGACATTTATGACTTGACAAATTACGTATTTTCGCACAATTGCTACATTGCGGATTCGATCGCGGCACAGGAAAAATTTTGTACGATCCTAAAATAGCTGTATTCTATTGCAAATTTCTATGGGTGGCGCGTTGGCTTACCATCAGGTTACGCGCTTGCTCGTTTGCCTCCTAATCTAGATAAAAAGTTTGTTTTTGTGCCCGTGCTTTAATGCTTTTTCTGCGATTTGACTTTAATATATTTTTGATAAGCTTCTTCCATTTAACCTATTATATATATCTCCCCATCTCTTATTATATAAATAGTAACATATTAAGACGCGCCGTAATAAAAACGGTAAATTTACCGTACATCTTAAGCATTAGCTATGTAACTCTACCGCGAAATAAAGATCTGCAAGGATGGAACAGGAGTTATTCGGGTATTAAACGAAAGCTCTTTATCTTAGCTTTGGATTCTTGTCTTGGATCGCACCTATTGTAATCATAACGGAAGCCGCATAATTTCGCTTCATTATAGCACTGGAATGATTAACAATAGGGGATCATTTCCCTAAGTCTGTCGTGTTGTGTCCATTTTGTTAGCGTTTTAAGGACAATGACGTGGTGTAAAACTGGAATTTTAGGTTTCGTTTTTAAGAAAATAATGATCTTATCTTATCTTAACTGACTTTTTCGTTTTTAGCCTATGCGGCTCTGTAAAGCTTCATCGGACCGCCTAAATCGTGGAAATGCTAGTTTCCACGAAATGAATCGACCCCACGTCCTGCGGGGTCACGCATGAGCAGTGGGGGTACTACCATATAAGGCCAAAAGCCCGGCTAAGGAGTAAAATTCTTAATTAGCACATAATTCCCGCAATGGCAAATTTAAAAGTGCGCAAATATTCCCGTGCATTCAATATTACGCTAAAGGTGGTTCAGGTGATACTGGGGATATGCGCGAAGGCTAGGCATGCGTATGATAACATGGGTCGGACGCAGGCTTTATACAATAAGAGCTTGTGTTTTAAGGCCATTTTGCTCCTTGGGTTTCTTAGGGAATAGAGACTTTGGATGGATTTCTAAATGACATTTTGGCGTTGAAGGTGACGCCGAGGTATTTGACCTCCCTCTTTCAAGGAATTGGTTGGCCGTAAAGGGTGATCTGGCCCAATCGCGTGCTGGCGAGCACGGGTGAGGATCGATGAGAGGTTTGGTTAGGAAGTTAGCCTGGGTGAAGTGTATCTCTACGCTTTTCTTTGGGTTGACGTCTATTCTCCAAGTGCGAAACCATACACTGAGGCGATTGGCGGCGCATTGGGAAAGACAGTTATATGGCTAGGTAGCCTGTCCGAATAGTAAAGGGTAGTGTCCTGTGCGAAAAGCGCGAGTTCGACTTGAGGATCTTTTGGGATGTTGTTCGTGTATAGTGAAAATAGAAGAGGGGAGAGGACAGAGCCTTGAGGGACTCCGGCTCTGAGGGGACGGGTAGAGGATGGAGTGCTCTTTAAAACAAACAATGATCGTTTTATCGTAGTGAATTGATCATAACTAGCAGTTTATAAATACGGACATAAGAATGTAAGGGATGTTAAAGAATTTTAAACCCTCTTTTACTGACTTTATAAAAGACGCATATTTAATATTCAAGTAAGACTATTTCAGGAACTCATGAACGAGATAAATATACTTCAACAATTCAGATTTAAAATCGACTAGAGACATGACAATGTATAGAATGAAGGCAGGTTTTTATATATTGTCTAAAAACAAGTGAAATGTATTCGAACATTTATATTAGATTCCACCATAATAACATCGTCGTCGTTGTCGGAATCTACTAATATCGGTTATGTCACAACGTTTTAACTTTTTTATTTACTTTTTTTATTAGAAGTGGCAGGACCTTTTTACAGTCTGCATGGGTAGCACCACAGCATTGTCAGGAAATATACTGCTTAACAGCCATGAAAAAAAAAATGAATAAATGAAATATATACCATATTATACATATCAGATGGTATATACGATATCGTCACCGGTAAATATGAGGTGGTATATATATGTAGGCACCCAACGGGGCGGTACCACCACCTAGTGAGTGCTGGAGCATTTCGTCACGGTGCGAGAGAATTAACTTTAAATTTATAATAGATATGTAAAAGTGGCGTTAGAATTTTTTTTTCTTGTAAACCTAGTCCATAAAAGGTTGGGAACTTATGGTATATATCTATATGTAAAAAAAACTGTTTAAAATGGTATAAAATAATCTTCCCACGTTGCTGCTAGCTGCTGGTAATAATAGGTGAAGGTACTTAATTAGGTGAATTATTACCAAGTGTATACATATAAGCAAACTATGAAGTTGTATTTTTTTTCACAGCTTTGTGTTCATAGCGCCGTCTTTCATATGTTACGCAATGGTTTTGCTTCCGTGGAACTATAAAAAAAGCGAATATAGATCTATGATAGTAGAATTGTATTTTTTCTTATCGGGATTAAGAGGAAAACGAGTAAGCGGCTCATCTGGTGGTAAGCGAACGCCGCCGCCCATGGACATTTGCAATATCAAGGGACTTGCAAATGCGTTGCCGGCCTTGTATAACCATGTTACAGCGGAAATACAAAAATAACAAATACAGAGATACAATAGTCTTAGAATCCCGAACGATGAGACAGCGTGCTGGATTGGCTACCCTGTGTGTATAACTACAAAATGTAGAGGTAGAAATGATGTCTGTATGTTTGTCCAAAAACTTAAGAATGGATTTTTTTTATGTAGCCTACGCTTACAAACGAGCAAGCGGTTCACCTGATGGTAAGCGATTACCGCCGCCCATGGACATTTGCAACATTACTGACCTTGCAAATGCGTTGTCAGTCAATTTAGCCAATTAAGTGTACAAAAGATCTTATGTCTAGTACAACAACATTCAACTTAACTATTTTCTTTTTTTTCGAGCCGATTGTGGTATGTGGGCGTAGACATTAAAAGTTAATAAAAAATGTAAATACAACAATAATAAAGTTGTTCTAAGAACTCATGAATAAGAAAAAATAAAGCGGGATCGGTTCACAAGTATAGGCTTGTACTCAGAACAACCGGCATTGTAAAAAAAAATCTGCGCTCAAATATATATATTTTTTACTTTTTTTAAATGACATTGCATTATTTCAACAAACAGTGGCTTTCGAGTGCCGAGTGAGAATTATTTACGCATAACTTGATATTCTTTGACTGATAAAGGCCATTTTAATCATAGTGGACTTAACTTCTTTCCTAAAACTTAATTCAACGTCACCATAATAACCGCTTAATTGATTTAAACCTATATAGGGAGGAGTTGGCAATTTAATTTGCGATCTTGTTTCCATTTTAAACCGCTACTTACTAAAATTTTCGAATTCAGACCATAAACTATAGCAAAAATGTGCCACAGCGAATAAAATGTGTAAATAATAGAATATTATTCCCTATATTATATAATTCCCTATGATTTCTACTCACCACCCTTGGATCATCCCATAGTGCAATAAACTATATTTACCTTCGGATACTACGTGTCGTGAATTTCATAAAACTTGAATCTAGAGTCTCTTAGACAATAGCACCTAAAATATATCACTACTAATGCACTAGCCATCGGCATCAAGTCTTGTGAAACAGGATTTGTCAGCGGCTTATATGATGGAACTAAGAAACGTAAACCTCACCGTATACCACCCAAGGATAATTCTATAAGGGGTCTAGGTTTCGCGACCATAAGATCATTTAAGATATGGGGGCCACTGAAAAAAAAATCACTCGGATTTAGCAGGCACTTCTAATGTATCTAGGAGTCAAATTCTTTTATAAGGCTAGGGGGTAGGTTCATCTACTATAAATATAGCACACTACGCACAATTGGACTTTGAGAGAAATCCTTTCGAGTCTAGATTTAGGTATAATAATAACATGGCAACACGATATTAGCTTTAGAAGAAATCTTTCCAAGTCTAAATTTTCAGGACGAGAATAACGCGGCAACACAATCACTTTTTTTTTATTTTAAATCAGATTTAGAAGTCACATCAACAGATGAAGGAGCCCAACAGCCACTTGGAATAACTAACTCGCTCCTTCTAGATTAAGAGAGAGTAGATGTCAATACGGGTGACACCGACCCGTCACCGCCGACAGCTTGTGCCGCACTACGACAAACGACTGCGACAAAGATAACGTATCTCGTCCCGTAACCAAATAGAGGCGTCCGCGCAGTGACATGAGGCTACAGCTCGCATTATCGCACTTTAGCGCAAAGCGAGGCAGTCAATTTTAACCGGCGAGATGCGTCAGAATGAAACGCGAAATCTAGACGCGCTTGAGATTTTATTTCGTCATCGAAAAAGATCCGACCTGGCGGAGAGCGACACTTTCCGCAGTTTCTGTTGCAAAAACAGGCCATTGCAGGCCAATTTGAATTATATTTTATTCAAAAAGACACACCAGTACTTGTTGATCGACATCAATTCAATTTATAAATCAGATAATGTTGTCAGTACATAAGAAGCAAGCACAGAAAGGAATTCTGTTGAGAAGAGACGCTGGTGTATTGAACATTTGCAATTTTAAAGCACGGGTCTGGTTATAGTTGGTCGTTGGTGCACCAATCTCTTTTAAAGCTTTCTTTATTAGTTATAGATCTTAATCTTCTGTGTGGTCGTAGATGCACCAAGATGACGAAGCGGCAAGCGGCTCACCAGATGGTAGGCGATCACTGTCACCCATGGATATTTGCAACATCACAGAACTTAGAAATGCGATACACATAATTTCAGCAACGCTCAAATTTAAGAACAAATTATTCGGGAATTATATGCTAATTAAGATATATAAATTTTACTCCTTATTAGGGCAAGCCGGGCTTTTGGGGCTTGTATGGCAGTACCGCCACTGGCGATATACCCTTAATCTCAATTAACTCCATTTCACCCCTTTATCTAATGAGTATAGCTA
>DWHO01003119.1:0-12373 GCA_018247575.1 Eurytides lysithous rurik | reverse complement strand
CCCCGGGTGGGAATCGAACCCACGACCTGCGACGCCGAAGCCAATAGCTTAGCATCTGCGCCAAACGGTCATCAAAATTCAAATAGTTAATATGAACAGACCTACATGTTTTTTGTATTGTGCAGAAATTTCACTGCACACCTCCAAAAACAATCAACGATCACAGAAAAAAAATTAAATGTAAATTTTTTTGCTTTTTTATTTCAACTTTAGGGAAAATAAACTAGCTGTTTAAATCAAGAACAAACTAATTAAGAGGTTTATTTGATTATAAATATCGGTACAGTTTGTGTTCGAAGAAATTTTATATCGTCTATAAAATTCAATCAGACTGTATTTTTCGCTTGTATACTTTGCAAACCATAATCGATCCTGTCATTGCGAAATATGTACCGGTACACAAGAGTACGAAAAGAGCTTTCTTTATATTTATTAATGTAGCAACTAGTAATTACTTTCATTTTACATAAGTATGATAAAGAAATATTAAATAATTAAGGTCACTTACTTTTCTCGAAGAAAAAACAGATCACACAACATAACCTTATATTATTTGTATGACACTCATTACGCTGAATGGTTTTGAATCATTTTAAATACCATCGATGTTTTGAAACATTAAAAAAGGAAATCAAAAATATCTTTTAGATGATTGTCCATGTCGTAAAATCAGAAAAAGAGTACTGAAAAAACCCAAATCTAGATAAATTTTCATTCGAATTCTGACAACCTAATGTCAAATGTACCCTACGCTGGTTGTTGATGTTACGATTTACGCCAAGAAAAACTGCGTGAATTGCGTGATCAAACAAGAAGCCTATCGTCGCATTTCAAATTTCCTGCAATAAACGTTTTTAGATGACATGAAATAATGTGTTTTGCTGGAAATTGCAAAAGCGTTTATATAATGAAACACGAAAATAACATAGGTTTAGTTATAATTGGTTTTATGTTGGAGTTATAACGGTTATTGTTATACTAATATGATATAAGAAACATAAACCCGCTCAGGAACAGTGCCTAATAAGTTTACCGATAACTTTTTTGAAGCACAAAATATTTTTTGCAAGTATTTTTGTAGAGGTACAACATTGTTACATAATTGTAAAATATTTCTTTAAAGATATTTTTTATTGTTAGTATAATAAATATAGTTGACTGCCATTTTAATTTCACGATTACATACATTTTGATAAATTTTTATACAAATAATTTTTAAATTTAAAAAATTATGAAAAATATATTTTATGTTTTATAGGGTAACGCACCCGGAGATCTTGTTACGATATCGACTGATTTGTATAACTATGCGTACCATTATAATTAATTAGTAAATTTCTCATACTCTGTTTAGACTTTGCTATAAATTATTTAAAAAAAACTTCTCAAAGCGAAGTTTCACGAGTTGGTTTTATTATTTCAAAACCATTATTATTTATTATCTGAAAATTATCTGAAAATTAAAACGTTTTTGTTGGTTGTGCCTTTTTCCGGTACGACAGTAAAGCAAAAGATCAATACTTTTTTTGTATAGATATGCGTATACTGTTGGAGTCTGCGTAGGCTACTTTTATTCTCAAAAATTTTGAAATATAAAAATAGATGCTTTGAAATCGAAATTCACACAAATGTATAAACATGTAATAAAGATAACAAATAATTTTTGATCTAATCATTTGAACTTTATGCAATACCTTGAACAGCAGCTATACTGAAACGTTAAACATTTTTTTTATAACTTTTATTTAAAAATTGTTTTATATATAACTTCCATGTGTTATATAAAAGTTGTATTGTATATATGTATATAACTGTTTTATTAAACAAAACATCGGTATACTAGTTAACAATATTAGTTAACTTATAATTTATACTACAGTTGAAATTTTTCTGTTCAAAGATTAATAAACCTTTTTTTGTCCTAGACTATTTTCAAAATTTTAGTGTAAACCCCGTGCATTACATTTTTACCATATTCCGTAAACTCGTCAAAACATGTGAAGATCAGCTATTTATATAATAATAAAACTTAAACGATACTTGTAAGTAAAGCAGAATCTATAACAACCTCGTCTCTCGATTCAAGCGATGTTAATTTATTTTAAGTAGCAACCTTATTGTTGTACACTGGATTTTTTTTTGGAAATAGCTGTTTAATATTCCAGTTATAAGGTTTTTATTATCTGTATACTGACACGAAAGCATTTATGTTAGTCCACATTATTCCCTTGGCAACACTTGGTTTTGTAGACCGCCATCTTGTGCAATTTATAGCAAATTATAGTCAAAATACAGTGATATTATTTTAAATGCCTTATTGAAATATAATATGTCTTAATTAGTAGCTCAGTTCTCTTAATGTTTTTATTATATTTATTGACTTAAATTTTATTTTTCAAGTTTTCGTATTTATCTTGAATATTACTTTTAGGATTTCTTTTGACTACTTCCTGTTTTCATGACTTTTGAGAAAGCGGATATGGTTGGTCCGCCATAATCATTCGTGTGGGTCTGTGGTTGTGTGGTTTGGGTGTCTTACCGGTGCCAAGCATTATTTTTAATTAGTAATAAGTTATGCGTATGAATCCAGACATGGACGAGGACGAGAAGGGGTGAGTATATTTCTATCCGTTTTTTTAAAGATTTAAAGGTTTTTTGAGTACGTCAAACTATAATAGGTCAAACTGCATGTCGCTTGCTGTGTCGCATTTCAAGAACGGCCAGCACGGCTAGCTTAGTAGGGTTACGTGTACGAAAGCATCGTGCTTAAGTAGATATTTTATTTTGTTTTCAATCGGATGTGATGTCTTGTTTTTGCGTGTAGGAGTTCAGTTCATATTTGTTCAATTAGCCTTTTACCGGCGAGCGGCCACCGACCCCAAGCCTAAGTGTGCGACTTGCGTGCTAACGATCATGGCAGCTTTACTTTCTCATTGTTTTCGCCTAATTTTGGCATTATGTCCTTTTCAGAAAGAAATAATTGAGTGTTTATATAACTACATAAATGAAATGCTTGCGATGCGGAAACGTCGCAGTAAGTACGAATAACCTTTCTGTGACGAATTATTGCTTTCTCTTATCGTTTATTTCGCGCTACGGCTTTGTTAGTAATACTCCAAATTTCAATATTTCAATTTTCAATCGAGTCTAATTCGACGTATCCATAAAATAATGAGGTTATTGGAACAACTGAGTGCCGCGTAGCTCAAATTCATTTACGAGACACGGCTAAAACATGCTGATTCATTTGCATATAGTTACATACGTCGACTGTGTAAAATGTCTTCGTACGATCGCAAGCATTTTCGCAATTTGAACATGTGTTTACTTTGTAAAAGCACGTATTTGACGTGATAACGCTCGGGGTTGACGCATGGCGAGCTAATGTGCGGTAGCCTCAAAGATGGTTCCATTAATGTTTTTATTCACTTTGAGCTAATTTGTCTTATCACTATAATTAGATTATCTATGGATTTTTTGACAAAGGAGCCCCTTTGGCTGTTGTTGAAATGGGCACAGATAAGCTCTAGAAATTTTCCATGCATACTATATGAACTATCACATTTGAGATTACAAGTGAATGGTACTTTCACCAGTTAGCAAATTATGTTCTTCAGTTTGTCTGCAGTAGTCTAGCCCAGTTTTAAAAATATCCCATAAGCTTTGCAAAAACAATAATATATAAAACAATATACATATAAGTATGTTCTGGAGTCAAAATATCACCACTTATCATATTGTGTACTCATTACATTTACTTTAGATAAGTTATTGAAATATTTATTTAGGTCATCTTAAAAGTCGATTCTTTAATATGTTTCTTAAATAATATATTAATTTATCAATTTTTATTTAATATTTTTTTTTATTTAGTATAAATTTTTTTCATAATTAATGTTTGTAAGTTCTATAGAAATGTTACATTTTGGTTATAGATAAGGGGATGTGACACAATTCATAGTTATCTTTGTAGGTGTGTATTGAGAAGGGAAAAATATAACTAACAAAATGTTTATATTTTAAGTGACCTTCGTATTTGGTTGTTTAGTGTTATTTAAAAATATTTATATTGCAGTAAAATTATTACTCCATAATACTTTTTTTATTAATATTTTTTTATGGTAATATGGCTACAATTATACATTTATGTTAAGAATTCCAACCAATTATCTCATGGTAAACCTCTACGAAAACCTTCTCTTTTACTCAGCCACGCCTTACTCAGTTCTGTGATTTTTAAGGTTGTTTTGTTTACACATAAAACTATAAAACATCTTTTAAAATAAATTTTGTTTGAAATATGGGAGCATGTGAGAAAAAGTTATTAAACAAATAATTATAAAGTAAATTATTTTCAAAAACTTTAACACATAGGTAAATGAAAGATTTAATAATTTTATGGTATAGTGCATAGGTCTTTGCTTATATTCTGGGTTGTATGATTTCTTTTTATGCAATATGATTCAATTACAAACATTACAAGAAATGTTTGTAATTGATTTCCCACTTGAACTTGAAATGTAATATTCATTTAAGAAATATTAAATATTGTTATGATTTTATTAAACAGCCAATTTTGTTACACTATCATCACATACAAAATTATTTATACCGCCATCTGTTGCGAACCTTGCGAATTAAGATAGTTTTATTCAAAAGGCAAGTCATTGACATCAGCTGTGATGATTGGGGTGTATGACTCTTTAACTTTGTGAAGCCAGATTGCTTCTTCTCTGACACGTAATGATAGTGAACGCGAAAGGCTCTTAAAATCGTAAGTTTGATGAAAATAGTAATATGAGAGATAAAATATGTAGTGTTGTGCTAAATCATGTTGTAGCCAAAGATTTGTCGTTCTTATACTATTATAGTTCTAATAAATATATAAGTGTAACCAATAAAATGATATGAATAAATTGGTTTAAATGAAAAACTCATGTTTTTAGAAATTCTAAAATAAACATTTCACATAAAAATTTCTAGAAAAAGCTATCGAAAAAAAATGGTAAAAGTTGAGTGTAGATTGAACATACGAAATGTTAATATAAAAAGATATGTGCTGCTAATAGTTCCTGTCATATTTTCTATGACCTACCGCTATCGGTTATTATAAAAATGAAAGGGTAACAAAACATTCTTACAACCGATTGATAATACAAAGAGAATTAATCGTTATTAAATTAAAAAAAAGAAATGAAAATAACTACGAAGTAGCAATCACATTGATAATTATAATTGTAATATTTGAGAAAACTAACAATTCAAATCGTGAAACTTAAATCAAAAAGTGTAATATAATTTACGTGTTTAAATTCAAATCAAAAAGTACCAAGTGTCTATGTTTGTTTGATAATGAAACTATAACCTAATGATAATTAAGTATTTTCATTCTAGTTTTAAATTTGACTAGAACAAATTTTTTATTTCATTTTAATACCGATGTTATTTTTTTATTACGTTATTTTATTTTTTTTCTTACTTGAAAACCTAATGTAATTCTCAGTCTGATCTTACTCTATTCTAAATTGATGACAAATGATTAGTACTTCCAAGCTTGAACGCTGCTATTGGCGATAGGGGAGTTACACTTCGTTCCCGCACATCTCCCCAGGGAGCAGGGAGTGGCTGAAAACCAGCGCTGTACGGGAAACTTATCCTTTTTCAGCTTATGCTGAGCCGCTTCCTTTTGCTTTAATGTAGAAAGAAAAAGAAAGTAAAAAGAAACAGTATACAATATTAAAGTTATAAGTAACACTTATAACTTTAATATTGTATACTGTTTCTTTAGTGCAATAAATTATTATTATACATCCAGAACGTACGTTAAAACTGATCTATTATACACGTGCAGGTCATGCTGAACTGTGGAAAGCGCCTAAGCGATGTTGAAAGTTGATATCGCGAAGTCTCCGTATATACATTCACGGGCAAAAGTGGACTTTTCGCTAATCAACGTTTTTTTGCGAGAATTCTGGTATAAAGCGGTCAATTTCAGCGGTCGTAGGCTTGCAGTTTTTTTGACACCTCTTTACTCTCGTCTGAACTTGTGCAAATAAAATGCTCCTGCATCTGGTAACTCCCCGGAGAAAGCTCGCAATTTGTGTTTTCTTTTTCTCTTTTACAAATTTCTTTGTTTCACTTTACACTTCTAACACTAGACGGATGAGACCCAATATAAGTGTAAGACTGACCACAATACGTAACGAAGCAACAACATTTATGCCTTCTTAAAAAGCACGTGTCCATAATAGATATGTTTCTGTAAAATGGAGGTATAATATAATAATAATAATATTGATGATAAGTAGAAAAACGATGTTAATTTTTTAAACTTTAAAAGACAGATTTTTAGGTCAACTTCTTGGCGCTATGCCTTTTTTTTCTATTTTTATTGTGCCTGTTATTAAATAAGTTATGCACAATGAAACAAAAAAGTATTTGGTTGTCGGCTGCCATGTTATTTTGTTCTTTAAAATATTACATCATGCTCCATCTATATCAGTAAACAGTAACCATCTGACAACCGACTATATCAGTGCTCTGTGTATGACGGTCAATAAAACTTAACTACGCGTATTTACTAACTTATATCGTAGCATATATACAGGCAGATGTTTCAATTAAGATTGCTTCATAAATAAGATAAGATAAAACATCACCCAGGGGCGGAGTGTAATTATTTTTTTAACTATTTATTATTTAATTTACATTGATAGGATATATATATATATATATATTACGATGATGATGAGGTAGCAACATCATCATCATCGGTTTTTTGCCAAATCATCGAATTAAACCAACGGACGGTTTTCTTTGATGATATTTTCTCTATATTCATCAAACAATATAAATATTTATCTAACATTTAGAATTAGACGAACCACGTGCTTTTCCACGAATAAAATTTTTTACATTTCCGTAAATCTCTAAGTAAACTATAACTCTGCCAAATTTCACCCCCCTCCATGAGCGCAACAGGCGGGCGCAATGGGGTACATAGGTTTCTCTCTACGTATTAATATAAAGAGAAACTTATATTTTTTTCGTTGTGACTTCCCAAAAGGGGCCACGTGGATCTACGTTTTTGCATGATTTTTGAGTATGCCGCATTAGGGCTCTCCTTTATGCAAATTGTTATTTTGAACTTCGTAAAAACCTTAACCTAGGGGGTCCGTCCATTAAGTGTCGATGCATAGATTAGATAAAATTCTCTACTTCGCTCATATATACTCTTACTCGCTATTAAACTGCCATCCGTTTCCGTCGGCAGAAAACTGTTCGTGGGTGGTCTGTCATGGGAGACATCGCAGGAGAATCTGCAGAGGTACTTCTCGCGCTACGGTGACGTCATCGACTGCGTGGTCATGAAGAACAGCGAGTCGGGCCGCTCGCGGGGTTTCGGCTTCGTGACCTTCGCCGAGCCGTCGCTGGTGAACGTCGTGTTGCAGAACGGGCCCCATCAGCTGGACGGCAGGTGAGCACACATGATAAATATATATATTCATTTCAGAGAGCCAGCCAGTAGGTGACAAACGAGCCAGCGATCTCACCTGATGGTAGTCGATCTTCATGGTCCATGGACATTTTCAACACCAAAGACCTTGCAAATGCATTGCCGGTCTTCAAAGTGGGAATTTGGGGCGGGTGGATATCGGCCACCTCACCAGACAAAACGTTGAAGCACAAACACCTCCACTTCATGGAGCTGCTGCGTGACTCTACCATCTTTAAGACGTAAGATATCAACTAGGTTCGACTCGCGCCTTTGTTCCTCTGGATTTTGTTTTCGTGTCACGTTTTGCGTCAATTTTTTTGTAATTTTTTATTTTAATTTCGAGACGTAGGTACTCGCATGTTACTTTTGCTCTTTAATCGATTCTTTACTGCGTGTAAGAAGCAAATCGTCAATAACTTATAAAATTAGCGACAATAGAAAGTTGAACTGTGTTGCTTTTAAAAACTAGAAAATAATGTAAGGTTTAAAATCGATATACTTTAGAAGTCAATGGCAACAGACACATAATTTGTCAATCAAATTCTGAATCTATATCTATCTAAAGAATAAGTCGACTTGTTGGTTAGTTAAAGTCGATGATATTCATTACAATGTCTAACTAACAGTGGCGTGATTAAGTGTGATTATAATCCAAGGTAGGTTTTTATCCGCTATATAAACGGTTACAAACGCCAAACTGATAAAAACCTAACTGGTATTATAGTAATTATAGAGAGGATCACGATTTCGATATAACTGTAAAGTTTGGCTATGTCATTATGTACCAAATACTACCCGTATGCCGACATGGGCCTCCCCATGTCGGCATACGAAAGGAGGAAGAGGTAGGGAGGGGAGTGAGAGAAGAAGGGGGATGGGCCACTGCCCACCTCAGTCACCGGACGAAACGCGGAAGTACAAACACTTCCACTTTATGTCGGTTTTCTGTGAGGTCGTGGTACTTATCCGGTTCGAGCCGGGCCATCCCTGTTGCTGAGCGAAAGAAAGATCAATCAGAAAACCAGTTGTGGATATATATATAACGTAAATAAAACAAACTAACAAACACACTTTTTTTCTATAATTGTTGAGACTATTACCTATTGTCGGCGGCGGTGTGGAGGAAGGAGACGTCGAGAGACGAAGTCAACCAAGTTTTCATTTTTAAATTGAATTATTGATACGAGCAAGTCGTTCGTGTAATTGACAGTTACACATTTGCCTATGATAACACAAAGCCTGTCAGTATTTGCATGCAAGTGGCTGCATCAGCTCTGCTTGGCTTTTAAATATTTATGAGGCGTTTGGGAACGTGTACCGTTCGTGTCCTCACTTTGGATGATAGCGATATAATTAAAAAATAAAGACTCGCAAGGTTTTGTATCGCGATGCAAAGCGATAGAAATTCATCGAGAGTTTTGCATTTTCCCAGACGAACTCTGATTGTTTTAACACCGTTTATGAAGTCCTTACCTTTGTCAATGCGAGAAACTACTAGGTAACTAATAAACACCGAATGGTCAAAGCAACAGTTGTTAAAATTAAAAGATCGATAGATTTTCACCTTTGCCATGAGATATCACGAGGTTGCTTGACTGGTTGCTTTGGCAGATCTTTTCCGTTTATTTTGACGCAGAATGTAATATCGCGGGCATCGACCGCAACAGATCGGCACTTACAATTGCATAAATTTCATTCACCCGATGCTGAACTACCGCGCCGAGCGTAATTTATATATATACAGAGGTTCGAAATAAATGTACAGAGGTCTAATTTAATTTGGATTTGAATTACACATGATGGATTCTGATAAATGGTGTTGAAAAAATCTTGAGTCTAACGAATACGGACGACTAAATTGTTGATCGAGTGCAATCTCAAAGTTTAGCCAAATATTCGAATCCAAACCTTTTATATCTTATATCTGTTTACACTATAATAAATTATTTGACTTGAAAATGATGTCTATATGTCTGTTATCTGCTGATATTGAAAAATTGCTGGAAAAAGTTATCGCTGCATTAATTTTTCTTTAACGTAAAAATTGGAGTATGTTTTGTCAGAATCTCTTCAGTAATTCTCAAACATTTACCGAAAACGGCAGAACATCTGCTGAAGCAGCCTGTTCTAGATACTTAAACTGATCTCACGAGTTGCCACGATTAATTGTAGCATCACCGGGCAAACCAAGTAACGGAGGCGTCGGTTTCTCAAGTGGACGTCACAAGCGACTACCTTATCGCTGCATAAAATAATAAAAATGATAAGTTTTTGCCTCCGACCGCCTTTGCCGCAGACCCAGTGACCCTTGAGACATCTATGAAAAATAATGTACATAAATCTGAAAGAGCATTGACACCATCGACTAGAAATTTCGTCTCACAGACGTCGATCAACATAACGGCCATGCGTTAAATTCGTTTAACTTTTAAACGGATTCTCCTGAAGGTGGACTTTGCACACTTTGTTCGCATTTCAAATGTAACTCTTCCCAGATCGAGTACGACTGCTAACTTTTCCGCCGCCACTCGTAAATTACAGGCATTGCTGTGTTTCACTGTGAAGGGGAGTCTTCCCTTGTTTCCCGATGTTAAGTCATTGATTTCACATAATAAAAAAGCGCCACCAAAATGGTGCCCGATAGGATTTCCTCAATTCTATGCAAGGGAACGACTTTCAATTTCAATAAATCACAATTCTCAGTTGATGATGTCATGTTTACCCCGTTGAAACGAACTTAAAGTTTAGATGGTTCGATAAGAGAAGCAATAAATTCCCTTAACAGTCCGTTATCATGTAAAATTGTGTCTAAATGTATGACATTACATTTTTTTTCCTTAAAAAACGTTTATTATTCATTAGTCAACGCCTTGAAAAGCTATTGTTCATTCAGTAAATCATTTTAATATATTCAAATAAGTCATTGCTGTATTATTAAATAAAACTTAACGGTTTTTTCCGCTTTTGGCTAAATCACAAGCTAAAAATTGTATACCATGTCATGGGTTATTCCTTCCTTCCATTTACAGTCAATACGAGATATTGTGGTTACAGTAAACGAGAGGTCAGGATCGAAACTGGTTAAAAATTATTCACTACGTAATATGTAACTAATACATTCGTCATGTTTCACAGGCCAAAACTGGGTGAAACCAATCATTTTACGCCCATTATGTCGGTCAAAAACTTCACAATTATACAATAAATAATTTAATAAAAAAACCGTCGTTAAGTTTAATATAAAATAAACACATTGATCTAAAATTTAAATTCAATATAATATTAATCACACTGTAGATTAAATAAAATTGTAATTAATTGTCTACGGTCGAGAAATAATCAGTACCATCATCGCCTTGTCCTCGGTTAGTTATCTATTGATATTATTTTTAAAAGTTCGAGGAAAACGTGCGGTCAACTCGCAATGGAGGAATCCACGGGGGCGAATGAAACAGCACTATATAGCAGTCTCGCTCTGACCGCCGACTGATAGCCACCGAGCTTGTCGTATATCTGGCGAAAAATAGCGTGTAATTTGCGTCCCAAGGTCCGGGCGGCGATCCCTTCACTGTACTCGCGGTACCACCTTATCTTAACCGCAGTTTTGTCACGCTGCCTAAAGTTCACTATTCCGCAAGGCATCCGGAACTGTATAAAATAGTTTGTTGCTATCTCGCTGCTTTACTTTATGCTTACGGTTAAAGAGTGATAAGTGAAATACAAAGTTGACATCAATAACATTTATCTATGTAGGCTCGTGTTTGGCACTTGGTTTCGTCAAAGTCCAAATCGATAAAAATGCGCCTTTTTACTCATTCTGGTTTTAAATTGGTTCTAAAGTGGCCATAGGTACTTATGGGAAGTCTTTTGCTCTGCACTTAAATTCTTGCTTTTCTATCTCAATTCGTTAATATATACTGTTGTTCTTGAATGTATCAAATACATTAATTCATTATCTCCGATTGAACAGAGGTTACAGGGATGTGAGATGATAGGACGCATTTTATAAACAGTTTAGTCTTTGGCTTTGTTTTCTGTAAATGATTTGTGATTGGATATGGTTCCTAAATAGGTGTTACAGTGGGGGCGTTACAGTGATAATTTTTATTAGTAATGTTCTCTTTCGATTGCAAGTTCGTCGAAGGTTTTTCAAAATATTCCGACTTCGCCTCTTTCCTCATCTTTTAAAAAGATCTGTACAAAGAAGTTTGGATACAACGCGTGCAAGAATATATCCGCTACAGTTTTTTCGTATTATTGAAACGTCACAATACTACGTGGGCTAAGTGGAAATATTCCGGCCCACAAAATGTGACCCAATTAAACGGAAATAAACCGCCGCCGGGTCGGCTTTCATTCTTGCGTTAAAATTGCAAATCTGCGTCTAAATAATATGTGAAACATTAGAATGAGCTGTTCGCTATTTAGAAATGTTATTACGGTGCGGCTTGTAACAGGAGTGTTGTATCCGTTTGAATCTTTGTCTGCCGTATGAGGACGCAGTTGTGTATGTAATGTGTCAATGAATATATTATGATTTTATTGTTCAGTCTCTCATGTGTATTTTGTCCGTTATAGGTTTGTTAACAAACCTCTGCGATAACACTTGTAAAAATCTTCATCTCTTGTGAATCTCTTATGCGGGGGAGGCTTTGATTATAAAGACCAAAGGGCTTGTAAGATCGATATGTGGTATCTAGACGTGTTACCAAGCGAAACGGGCGTCGTCTACATGACTACTATATTCAAAAACTGGTCCATTCGTTTCGAATTACACGTCGTATCGTTATCGTTTTGGCTGGCCCGTTGGTGTAGTGGTTAGTGCTCCTGACGGCAAAGCCAAAGGTCGTGGGTTCGATTCCCACCCAGGACAAA
>DWHO01003118.1:0-12373 GCA_018247575.1 Eurytides lysithous rurik | reverse complement strand
GTATAAAAATCATCTCAATACGATGATTCTCACCCGCTGAGTTTCTTTCGCCTGTTCTTCTCAGGCCTGAGCCATTTTTTTCCGAACAGGTAGTAGAATCATTAGACGTCAAAAAGTGATTGTAAACCAATCAAATTTTAAATAAAGAATTTTTGACTTTGACTTTGTGAATGAACCATAAAAAAAACGCTTTCGCATTACTATTCTTACTAAACATGGTCTTACTCGGTTGTGCCCGTTTCTTTTGCATGGAATTTGATTTCGGGTCATTTTGCTCATTGTTTAATTCTTGTCGAAATAAAAAGCACTCAATAACTACACAAATCGAAAGCAAGTATAGAGCCATTAAAATGTATGCGGGTCTATTACAAGAAAAAAGATATGTCATCAGTAAGGGATTTATAAATATTAGCAGATAAACATATCGACGACAGAAAGCGGAAATGTCGTATCTCAAAAATCTTCAAAATCAATGACTAGTGTAGCAATTTTAGGATATGCCGATTGACTGTGTCAAGTAAGGTTTAAAAAGTTCAAAATAATACATGAACGTTTTTTTGGCCTTGATGTAAAGTTGGACTTTTCGGTACGACAGACGCGCGTTTTACCGTCGATATAAGTCGACACAGTCGATCGGCGTGTAGCAACGCCTATTAATTGCTTTCAGTGTTGCAATTGGCAAGATGTGAAAACCCCCCACATTACGGCTTTGAGGGGAGTCGATTGGGCATTTGTAACTATCATTGGACATTTGTGACAACAGCTGTCGTCAGGACGTATTGGTGCCGCTAATAAAGGGTAACTGTTTGCGGACAACTGCTCGGCAAATGCTACCGACAATTTATGTAATACGCGCTTTTTGTACGCCATTTTTTTTCCGGTTAAAACTATTACCAACATATACTCGTACGAACGAAGAAGCGTCTAAAGATATAGATGGATTCGATATCAATTAACACATTAATTTAATTTGAAAATAATATTATTAACATATACTCCTAATAATACTGTATACATTATTGATAATATATATTAGTTACTCTTAGTTGATACATTCCACAGTTTGAAACAGCCGTTACGCTGTGGTTAAAACATATTGGGCGTCTTTAGTAAGCATTAAGAGATTTTATTGTCATTAATTTTAACTATTTCAAACGATTTTGAAACTTAATAAATAGGAAAACTATGAAATAAAACGAAAACATTTATTAGTAGCTTCGATGTCATATTTATTACAATCGGTCAGTAAAAATTTTTCATTCGAAATTGTATTGGTTTACAATCACTTTTTGACGTCTAATGATCCTACTAATATATGCTATTATAAAACAAAAAAACGGAAGAATTTCACACAGATTATATTTAACGTCAATGTCTGTATTTATTTTCTTTGCCGAGTACGAAAAAAAAATGCGACGTGGCTTTGAAAATCATTAAAGCTCACTCCCTTTTTTCAAACGTCACTGATAACCCACGGCAAATATTGAAGTAGGGGCACGTGTCGCTTATCAACGCAAAGCCTAGCAGCTGTGAAGATCAAAACCCCATTGTTAAAAACACATGGGTCCCCTACACTTCCTACATAGTTTGTATGGATTAAAACATATTGCTTTTCCGACAATCCTACGGCTTCAGTGAAGGTCTTTGTATCGATTTAAGTAATTTTTTTTTATTTAACAATGTATAGCGTGGTGTTAAAATATTTAAGTTTATTCCTTATTTTCGATGCTAAAAGTCGGTTTCATTTATCTGTTTTTTCTTTTATTCAACCTCTAATAAATATATATTAGTGTCAAATCGATTTTTTTCAATTTATCTTTTTACTGGCAGTATTATAAAAGTAGATATAAATAAAACTAGAAAATATGTCGATGTCCTTTCATTTATTACTTTCATCTCTGTATTATTCTGCATAAATAGTTTTTAAACATTACAGATATTATAGAACACATTTTACGTTGCTTTGTCCCCGCATTTTTATTTCTCTTAAATAAATTTCTGATTCTTAAATCCTTCGATGGTTCTCCGCTCTCAATATATCAAGACAAAGCAAAATAAAACGTTTCTCATGTAACAATAGTCGCAAACTGTCTCTTTTATACTATTCATTATAAACTCAACAACAATGGTGATGTCGTAATATTAATTCTTAATTAAAATCATTTATTTACAGTAAATTATATCACAATCCATTCTCGAGGCATTACGGGCTGCTTATGACGGAACATGCGCAATAATATAATAACATTATACAGGTTTAATAAGTTTTCTAGTTATTTTAATCTCGTATTATTGAACGCGGCTTATTTTAATATTTATCACACGGGGAATGACAACCCTGGATATAAGGCCTTACAGTTTTAGTCTGTGGTCGACATTCTTAAACGCGGGAATGGAATTTATAAGTAATAATTGAAGCGTCAGTTATATATATTTTTTAATTTATATAAAATGTTTTTGAAAATAGCAAAATTGCTACCACGTGAAATCCAAGAAAAATTATATAAAAAGAGTAAATATATACTCTTTTATGCTTTTAACAATAATCTAGGTACACAGTGCTATGCTCATACTCCTGTAAATAATGTTTTTTTTATATTAGGTTGCCTCGATCTACTATAGAATGTCTATTTATAAACTATGCTACAAATTTACATCGATTATTTACACATTACCATATAAAACTAAATAAAATATACAATTCTCACTTAAAATTACTGACTCGATTTTTCAATAAATATAAAAATATTAAAGCCAAATACATCATTTCATACGAACTTACAAGAGTTTTCTCGTCTTTAATACTGGGTTAGGGGAATGGTTAACATAATGGGTACATCACGGTTATCGGACCAAAGACCTTAATCCTGATAACAAACGAAATCAACTAATTTCAACCAGCTGTTGATTTCAAAGTAATTTCGTGGCCTATAACATTTACGTCAATTTACTCTTTTACACAAGCTATGGTTTAATGTGATGGCATTATAGGACTTCCCATACATACTAGTACAATGCTACTTTGGAAACAATAGGTACGTTTTATATATTATATATAAGTTATCGTTTTATATAAATCAAACCCATATCGTGTAGTAAATAATCAATTCTAATTTATGCTTTTTTATTTCTTTAGATAGGAACTTGGTCATTGGAAATTGGACCGAGAACCGTTTGATTTGTTAAGGAACAACGACTTTGTACCAATAGGCCATTACACTATCAGCAGTTAAGAGATTCAGTACATGAAGCTTACGAACATATGAGTTTTCTAATCTGTATTTTCATATCGCAAAAACGACTAAGCAATACACGCGTTATAAATAATTTTCAACATCCAATATTATTGTCGTTTTTGTACCACCGTTTAAAAGGAGGGACGCGATATTGCTATGAAATCGGGACTTCTTACATCAACTCTTCATGTACACTCGCCCGCCTACCAAAAACTGTGCGAAACAACAATACGAAAGTGTAAGAAGCCCTGACAGCTACTCCGCTAGCATTTCGCTCCCGTCCCTTGTCGATAGAAGGCTTTCAGGACGGCATTGTGTACATTCAGCTGCTTGTGAATTCAAGGGTCGTCTTTCTTCTTCCTCAGCTTTCCCTCTGTGTGTATCGTCTGCGTTACGGTTTCCACTGCCGCTGGGAGATCGCCATCGGGCTCTATGGCCGCTGACAAAGCGGAGATGTAGGCGCACGCTATCCGTAATACGGAGAGCTTCGACAGTTTCTGGTTGTGGCTGTAAGCGGGGACCGCCTTCCTTAGCGTGTCGAAGGCAGCGCTTATCGTGTGCACCCTCGTCCTCTCTCTAGCATTCGCCTCGATCCGCCTCTCCCTGGTCATGTTCTTGTAGTTCCTCTGCTCCCTCGGCTTGCCCTTCTCCGTGTCGTCGACCACGCCCGGGTGGGGCGGGACTCTCGGTTCCGGCCTCTCCAGAGGTGCAGGCGATAGGGGCTCCAGCCTCTGCCGCTGCAGCAGGCCCTCGCGCCTCTTGACGAGCGAGAGCGGCTCGTTTTGAGGCTCCTCGGCGAAGGACCAAGGCCTGAACGGGTTCGAATCGCTGCCGGGGCTGGCCAGCTCCCGGGAGCCGAGGCGTATCCGCTTTTTCGGCGGCTGCGAGCGGCTCGGCGTCCTCTCCCGCTTGACCCGCGTTTCATTCTCCACCAGCCGGACCCCGGAGTCATCGGAGTGGGCCGGGCCAGAGCAGGAGTCGTCGTCATCGCCGCCGGACACGAAACCGGCGTCCCGTTCCAAGCGCTCTGCAACAAGCAAATGAATTTTTGAGATAACCAACACTATTACAAGTTAGTCGCCATAATCAGCATTCGCTTTTGACGGGATATGCTATGATAGGGCAAACGGTGAAGTCACTCATTTGAAAATACGATCTAAAAACGTTAATTATGTGCAGCTCCAGTTTAACTTATTTGTATGTACGAATGCTTTGAATTTAGTGAGAGCTCTAAAGAAGTCTTAACTGACAAATTAGCAAATAATGATGATGAATACATAATAGAGTTTAATTTTTTTTTATATAGCAGAATCACATCAAAATCCGTTCAGCCACTGCGGCGTGAACGTGATACAGGCGACTGACAAGACTGCAGATCGAAGGCGACTGGGGGACACAAACGACGCCGTCTCGTTATAGAGCACCGTACACAAACCGCGTACAAACCTCGTCAGTGTGGCGACAAAGTCGGCGTGCTAAGCTCAGTTTTAGCTGTATCAAGTATTTCCATTTCAATAAAATCATTCTTACTCACACTCGGTCACATGGTTTAACGAGCAAGTGAAATTACTGGTTACTAATTTCAAATTAGTAAGAATGTTACATAATATGCAAGATATAATAATAATGTCCTCCCGACCGATTCCGGCCACGGCGGCAGATCTACAAGAGATCAGCCAAGTGCGGATATATAATAGTGTACAAGCGTTTGCGCAGTCACAGGTGCACTCACTCTTCCTTTTGCTCTCATAGCCCCATGGGACGATACCGACACGACCGGAGAGAGTTCAGGCGCAGAGGCGGTGACACTAAACCGACCTCTTAATAACGACTTCTCCAAGCCTCCGCTAGATGGTATCGACAAGAAGCCGGGACCCCATCTTACTTTTCAGGCAATCAGGTGATCAGTCCGTAATGCCCTAATCCGACTAAGAAACAACAACACAAATTCATTGCCCTCCGCGGGATTCGAACCCACGACCTCCGTTTTGTAAAGCGCGGGCCTATACCACTAGACCATGGGGGCAGTTAAGCAAGGCAGCGTATTCTATACAGCATTTATGATTAAGAGAGAAAGCGATATGTTAGATTGTCATTGTCATAAAGAATGATCGTGGAACTTGCTTGAGGTGCGATCTGCACAGAGTATGCTAAATATTCTTGAGGTTCTGGTTTTGGTATGTTTGATTAAAATCATAGGTTCCCAAACTTTTAAGGACTACCTTTACGAGAAAAACAGTTCCAACGTCCCCAGTTTGATATGTCTATCTATTATCTATTAATATTTACAAATTGAAAATTACTTCTCTCTCTCTCTGTCTCTAATCGTCTTCACGAAAATCTCCACCGCCCACCATCATCACTGCCACCACCTTCAGCGTTCGCCACCGCAAAGATTCCCAATCTATTGTATTACAGATCAAGTAATTAAAAAAAATTGTGTGAAAACAATATTACAAAAAAACTACATTGTTTTGAAATGTATGTATTATGTATTATTTATACACTAACGCACTGAGCGATTGTTTAGCAATTTGGTATTCCTTATTTTTAGGGAGGTGTTGCCAAACTGTGAGGCATGTGCAGCTATTGATTTATTCTTCCAAGTAGATTAAATTTGATGAAACTCTATTGACTCAAAAGCTAAAATAATAGAGATCGTAATAAAACTGTATATATATATTTTGCAGCACTTCCAATCCATCGATTAAAGAATTCAATCACCACCACACACACCAATAACCTCAACTACTGCAATGTCATTAATGTGTAAAAACAAAGTGAAAGTAAAATTTTGCGGTTTGAAGGTAAATAAATGTTCTCCGTCTAATTGTTAGAGATAGAGATCTTAGATGATCATCGTCTAAGCGATGAGCACAGCGTAGAGCTATAAAAGTCCTGTATGGCATTATTTATGTTTTATGGGCATACCTGTCGTTGCCTTGTATTTAAAGAAAATCGCTACAAATGTATGCTGCTATTAAAGATAGCGCAGTTGACCTCTTTAAGCATGAAGGACTTCAGAGGTATTTTTTATGGCGTAGGAGGCAATCAAGCAAGTGGATCGCCTGACACTAAGCGATCACTGCTGCCCATGGACGCAGCATCACTTTTAAATGCGTTACCAGCCTAAAGGCTGCTAACCTGCACCCTTTAGGGTGGGAACTTTTAGGGTAGGTTAGGTTAGTTTGAGGGAGAAGAAGGGCTGGTTACCGGTCACCTCACTCACTGGACGAAACGCGGACGCGAAACCACTTCCACTTTACACCGAAGTAGTAGGGCCTAAAACCAACTCGTGGAACAGTATTTCCACGGGTGCGGTGCCCGATGAAGCTTCATAGAGCCGCATAGGCTAAAAGCACCAACATCACTCCTCATAAGTAAGTAAGATTACGCCGATTTTCTGTGGGGTCGTGGCACTGATCCGGTTCGAGCCGACCCATTCAGCAATAGCTGCTATGTGGCTCTACAACCGAAAAGATTAGATAGATCCCATTCCCATGTTTTATCACTTACTTAAACCTTTAAAGTCTATCAAAGCTACTACAAGTTAAGATTCTTACTAGCTTGTGATCGCTCTGTAGCAAAAGAACTTGTACAATGTAAGTCAGGTATTCCCGGGCTCTTAGACTGTAAAGCTTCGACTCGAAAATCCTATTAAATGTTGAACTCTCTGAAATAGCGCAATAGAAATTGCACCCAACCTCAAACCGTAATGAAAATCGTCTTAATGGAAATAAGAATATAATTTCTGAGAATACAAAGGAGATATTCGCTATCGTATATAAAATGATATGTTTATGTTGCGTTGTGTTTTAAATGTAGACACTATTTTCAATTTGCAAGTCTTTTTACATTTTAACATTTGATTTAAAAAAGATTAGACGTTAGACAAGTGAAAATGAATATAAAAAATTAATAATAATGATTTAAATGAGTTACAGGTTGGAATATTTAGGTTGTATTTTATAGGAACAAGTGGAAGAAAATCTAGCGATAACTTAAGTTTAAGAAGAAGTCTGATAACGTAAAAATGTATACGACGAATGGGTTGTCATTATTTACATAAATGTGTTATTTCAATGTCAAAGTCAATTTTTCTTTTCAACATTGCTTTTGTTTATAAAAAAGTGATTGTAAATCACTTTGTGATGTCTTGATTCTACTACCTGTTCGGAAATAAACTGTTTCACTAAGAATTCAATTAAATATTATGGTATTTGTATATTAAATATTATAAGCACCTAGGGAATTTGGACCGTAAATAATAAACTCGTCCTATATTTTGAACGTAATCACAACATTTTACATATTTGCCGAGTTCCGCAAATTGGTGAAATATATCGTGAGGATATTTTGTTCCATCGAATAGCTATGGCGAGCCATTGGCATGACAATACTAGCAGTCGGATGCCATTGCAGGATAATCGGGATGTCTGGAATGCCGATCCGGACCGCTTTCCAGGTAAGACGTCAAGTTACCTGTCGCTAGTTAACGCTATCCTTATTTATCCCTACTAATGTCATTAATCTTAAAGGGTTTTGGCTTTTTGGTTCAACTATCCACATAGCAGGTATATATGTACAAAAAAAATTATTACTTTATAACATCAATTACTTTATTATGGTATAAAACATATATCTTATTTGATAATGCTGACTGTTTTATCTTACTTTTTAGGTCTTATATTTTATTATGTTAAATGATCCGGACAGGCATAATTTTATAGGCTATAATTTTCAAGAGTTCATGAAGTTTAGTCTTTTATATTTAAATGTAGGCTGCTCATGAGCTTGTTTCTTATCATCCAGAAAAATATTCATGTCTTAGAATTATTGTTTATAAAAATTGTTTCGTGTCTGGACTTCTGCATCTTTTGAATCATTAAAAAGCGCACAAAAATATTATATGATGATATAAATAGTGCTGATGGTAAAAAATAGACGAAACGAATACGAAAGTTTGCGAGTGTTTCGAGTTCCTATTCACGCAACGGTTTTACGGAACCCAAAATTTAAAGTTTACACTCTAGATTAAAAAAGACTTGGTCTTGCCAACGGCGCCACTCCTGTGAATCTCTCGTTTGATGCGTAGCGTAACATTTTCTGACCAACATGTAGAGTTCGATTCTGAGATGTGTATACATTATCTGTTTTGAGTTTATTTTACACATACATATATTTGTCATTTATCTAAGTCAAACTTGAAGTTTCTAATCAAATTCTAATCAATCTATCTAAGTCAAAATTATATATATTTATCCTAGATCTGTACTTTAGCGTATATAGTAAATTTCAATATCGTAATATGCTAGATATTAATACAATGATCATTTTTAGTAGTGATTTAAGAAGTGTGCGTACCTGCTTGCGTGCGTGTCTTTAACGTGTGGGGTGCTAAGCTTAGGTTTAAGATTATTGGGCTGCGAAGTGCCCTTTATTCTACAGGAGAGCTATAACGAATATGCCTTATCATGTCTCAATGTAAAGGACTGCAGGGAGACAATTCGGAAAATAAAAATAATTCAATATTCTTTTAGACGGTGGTAGAGCCACGCAGCTGTTCCCGGTGCCGAACGGGCCGGCAAGAACCGGAAAAATACCACGACCTCATAGAAAATCAGCGTAGAGTGGAAGTGTTTTTGCTTCCGCATTTCGTCTGGTATGTGAGGTAGCCGGTGGCCCCTCCCCCTCTCTTCCCTTCCCCCCTCTCTCACTACCCTTCATAACTCTGGCTCGATCCCCTTCCTTCTTCCTTCTCCCTCCCGCTTCTTTCCTCCGCCTCTTTCTCTCTTACTCCTCCTTCCTCCCTCATTAAAAATTCCCCCGCTGAAGGCCTACAACGCATTTACAAGTTTTGTAATGTGGCAAATGTCCATTGGCGGCGTGGTACTCGTTACTATCAGACGAGCCGCTTGCTTGTTTGTCAGCATTAGATGCTTTCAGCTTTAGATGACTGCTCATCGGCCATCTAAATTGCTCGATCCAAACCTAGGACTAAATGTGGTAATATCACCAAAAGAACCTGCTAATAACACCATAAAAGCTTTGGCATATTATACTTTAATAAACTATGTGTATCCACTAAACTATTTATTAATTAACCACCTAATGTATGGAACTAATAGCCACAACTTGAGAATACTGTAAAAAAGATTATACCCTACAGCTCAATTGCTGCTTTCATTAAAGTGGTCAGGAACCAGAACCTATTCTAAGTTCTTTTCATTCAAAAATCAAAAGAAAAAAATAAGAAGTTCCCATAAAACTAGAAGTAATTAAAAGTTCTGAAGTGGCATATCCCTGAGTTTGAATCGTTTACTGACTGTGGGCCTCCGATTCTTACATACACGTATGAAGGAAAATTAGAGTTCAGAAACTTGGCCGCTAACTTCGATTTCACCTTATTGCTCCCAACTTCGCAGATGTTTTCCCGGTCGCAGGTGGAATATTTGCTTAGCTTATGCGTGGTTTCATAAGATTAGCTTAGTTCTTACGTAGTTCATGCGTTTATTTTTAGCGACTTCAAAATACAAATAAATCAAATACAATTTGATTACAAATTTGTATGTTGCTGTGACTGGCCCGTTGGTCTAGTGGTTAGTGTTCCTGACTGCAAAGCCAAAGGTCGTGGGTTCGATTCCTACACAGGGCAAAATATTTATGCGATGAGCATAGGTATTTGTTCTGTGTCTGGGTGTTAATTATCTATATAAGTATGTATTTAAAAATACATAAGTATGTATATCAGTTGTCTAATTACCATAGGACAGGCTCTGCCTAGTTTGGGATCAGATGGTAGTGTGTAAGATGTCCTATGATGTTATTATTATTGTGTTTATTTTTTTATGGGATAGGCTGTCAAACAAGCATGTGGCTCACCTTATGATAAGCGATTACCGCCGCCCATGGACATTTGCAACAGAACTTGCAAATGCGTTGTTAACCTTTAAGTGTATAACATTTTGCTTATTTTAAATTAAAGTTATTTTTCATTATAACTCTTCTCAGCTATATACACATAATAAAAGGGACGATAAATGAAAACAAATAGATACTCCTTCGGTCTTAAGGCTAAGACTATTTGCATTATACGTAACCATATACACATAGAACGCTGTTAGACGGATTAGCACAAATCTTCCTTCGGACAGATTAAGTCGCTACCAGGTGGTGTATCTGTGTCGCTAATTATCTCAGTTGATGAATGAACCTCTTGTCTCCTTTATCGTTCTAATCTATATAGTTGGCAAACGATTAATGCCAATTATAATGTAGGTAAATTGTTTCATGATGATGGTGAAAATTTAATTACTAAAGTATATAATTATTTACAAAGTTATTATTCTTACGAAAATCTAAGCTTATTTTTTTTTGTATGGAGTAAGAGGCAAACTAGTAAGCGGCTCGCCTGATGGTAAGTGATCACCGCCGTTCGTGGATATTCGGAACATCAAAGGCAAACATGCCAGCCTTTAAAGTGGCCATTTTTGGGAGGAGAAGGGATTGGGAAGGGGGGTGAGCCACTAGTCACTTCACTCACCGGACGAAACGCGGAAGCATAAATACGTCCATTTCAGGCCGATTTTCTGTGAGAGCGTGGTACTTACCTCTTTCTAGCCAGCCCCTTCAACAGCGGCAATGAGCTGCTGCGTGGTTCTACCCCTGTAAAACCATATTCGATAGCTATTTTATTATTATTATTTACTATGTTTTTTTAAGGTTTTTAATGACTACGTTTTGACTCAGCATCATTCAGCGTTCTCCGTACTGTTTTTAGACTTCCAAGATCAAAATTAGCCTACTCTACTCTTTATTTCAAATTCTATAGCTATATCAAAATCATATCCCACCAAATATCATAATTAATGCCAATGTTGAATGAACAAATGAACAAGGCGACTAACGTACCTAATAGTTTTTGTCATTATCGTTAACAGAGCACACAGTTGAAGTGAAAAAAATTGTAATGTTGCAAATTTCTACAGGTAGCGGTGATTGTTTACCACTGGGTGAGCCTTTTGCTCGTTTGTCAGTCTATTCCATGAAAACAAGAATGGGAGATGGATTGGATGGATGGGAGAGGGAGTGGAAGCAGAGGTAGTGAGGGAATTGAGAGAGGGAGGGAGTGAAGGGGCATGGGCAACCGGCCACCTCACTCACCGAATGAAATGTGTAAGCACAAACATTTCCACTGTACGCCGATTTTCTTTGAGGTCGTGGTACCGACCCGGTTCGAGCCGGCCCATTCAGCAGTGGGGGCAGGGGCAGCTCCACGGCTCTACTACCGCTAGATCAGTTTCCACAGACCTTTTCGTATGCTTTGTGCATACTTAAATAAAGAAACATTAATAAGCAGGATTTGGCGCTACCTATGGGATCTTAGACTGAATAAAATAAGATCTGTGACCATAAAAACTGCAAGATCTTGAGAAAAAATGTTATATATAAGAAAGAGGTTAACAATTAACAGTTCTATCTAATAATCTCCATTTTTGGCTTAATTTAATGGTTTGAATAAGTATATCTCCAATATATTACAACCGTCAACGCATGTCGAACAGTCGAAACGCAAAATCTGGTATTCATTTTGGTGTGAATATCATTAGGGGGAAAGAATAACTATACGCCTCACCCGTCAGGCAACACGTAGCTCTTGTCACGTGCAGCAAAAGGGGTATATTTTTATGGAATACGTAATTCTGTTTGACTTCATACGCGATGTCCATATTTGCCGAAGTCTTCACATCCTACATGCAAAGAGCGAAGTCTGTTTCCACTGTTGCATCCGTCACGGAATATTTACGGTAACGCTTTTTTTGTTTAGTAGACGGGCAAATGAGCAAGCGGCTCAGCTGATTGATGGAAGGCAATGACCGCTGCCCAAGGACATTTGCAAAGTGGAATGTTTTGCAATTGCATTTTCCACCTATAAGTAGGGAATTTTGGAAGGGAAAGGGGAGGGCCAAGCTACGCCAAGAAAAGGAAGGGGTAGGCTGGAATAGGAAGGCGGACGGAGGGGGTGAGCCATTGGCCACCTTATTCACCGGACTCACTGAACCAAAAAAGGGAAAATTATATATATATTATGGATTAGGCTGACAAACTATGGTAAGCGATCACCACCCCCTATGGAC
>DWHO01003117.1:0-12376 GCA_018247575.1 Eurytides lysithous rurik | reverse complement strand
ACATTTTGATAATACTTTTAGTTTACCACCTACAACGTTTTCCACTAAGACATAAAGTGACATTAAAAATAATATAAAAGAAAATCAAAGCACATAAAATATAATTGAAAAAAAAAAAAAAATTTTTTAAAAACAGTAAAATTGTTTTTTAATGTGATTATTATTTAAAATAATTACTTTTACTCACTATTTCGATTTATCTTTTTATTATTGGTCCACAAAACATTTGTGTATTACGATAAAGAAAATAAACCTAAGGTCTATGAATTATAAGTAAATAAAATATACTTGTCATATTAACATAACATAAAAGCAGTAAAACTATATAGGATGTATTTAACAATCGCTTTTCGTGCACAGATATTTTTATATAACCGAAACATTTGTATCCAACTCGTAGGGCGGAACAATATAACGCTGTTATACAAAATTCCCCTACAAGTTATCGCTGTCGAGTAAAAAACTTTATCTTATGGTTTCTCCGACCGCACAAAAAAGTTAACAACAGCTGGGAAACTCGGAACAACGTCGAAAGGTGGAAATTGTGCATGCAAATCCAAGGAGGGCCACTGGGGTGAAAGGTGGATGTTTGAAAAAAAAAGTAAATGAAAATTTCAATTTAAACGCGCCCTAAGGTGTCTACGGGAATTTATAAACGCGTATAAAAAGATTTTTAAATCAAAGTCTCGGTAAATATTGATTCGTGTTTAATAAAATTCTCCCTTACATTTGCGGCTAAGGCGTTTCTTATATTAAAACGCGGTGGTGTTATCTACATAAAACTATACTTGAAGAGAAGTTTCGCTTCTCTAAATTTACGTTTAGTAGTGAGTTTTTATTAATACAAACATTTAAAATTAGTGGTAAATGCAAGAGTCGAACTTTCAATGGACATATGAGACAAATTTATTGCATTCAAATTTACATATATGTATGTGTGAAGTCATATAAATCACATAGAAATATTAAATCCGCAACAAAGTAACGTCCGTTAGACGTTACAGTATTCCTTCTTACATTTTGTTCGCTGTAATCATTTTCCTAACATTATCCGGATCGTCACCCTCGCATCTTTTCCCTTACCGTTTGATACGAAGAAATAAGGAGAGATTGAGGAAGTCGATAACCTTTTATATAAGCTTAATGGTGTATCTAATTTCTGTCATTGCAACCGAATAATGCGGGAGTGATATTTTGTAACGAGTTCTACTACATTTAACACGGTGTTTTATTTGCGAAAATCTATCGTGTATAAAATAGGCGCATAATATATAACGTTTGACATGATAGAACTGTTTACTGAAATTACTAGTGTTTCAAAAAACTGCTTTGAAAATAATATAACCCCGGTACAGAAATATATTGTGGAATTATTAACCGATACTGAAACTCAAGTATTAATCAATGGATTATACAAATATTTTCTGATAATTGGCGAACACTTCTTTTGTATATGCATAGTCCATCATCTATTCTCGACTTAGGCTTCTGCTCCTATCGACTTTAATGACTCGCTTAGCGCAGTTGCTATGTTAAGGCTTCCGTGTTGTTGGTTCGACTTCACAGCAAATATTTTGTATGAACTACGGATGATTGTTCAAGATACGGGTATTTATATAAAATTTACATATGAGAAACACCCTTATGACACATATAGGTATTATTATTTTAAAATCAGGGCAACGTCTTTAAATTAAAAAGAATAAGAAGATTGATAAACAGCTCTTCTGTAAAGCTCTACAAAGTGTTACGTGATCATTCAACTATTAAAAATGCCGTTGACTTTTTTTTCGCAATTACATTGGGATATAATATCAGGTTTTTTTATGTACCCAAAAATTTAATAATTGATTATTCCACGCTAAAGATCACCAAATTATTATATTCCTTGTATTTTGTTCACTATAAATCGATTATACAGTTTGATACTATTTATTACATCGCATATTTCTTACGTTGACCTGATAGAAATATTATTACAAAGCCAATTTCACTTGCGTGTCTAACTTTCAACGCTAAAAAAATTAAAGGAATAGAAAGTTGCAAAGTTGAAAATGAATATTATTGGTAATGAAGTTGCGCTAAGTGAGCTTTTATAAGCTGAAATATACATATATATTTCAGCTTGATTTCTGTCGGAGTTTTAGCTAATATAACTCTAACACATTTACAAATTGTAACTAAACTTTCATTTGTTTCACAACTAATCCATAAAATAAATCTTTAAATAAATATTCTGGGAGATCACAATCTCTTTACTAAACAACCCTCATTGCCCGCCGAAAGCTTCATTAGTGCCCTACGATGCCGGTAATACCCCGGGTTGCTTTGAATATGCATGAGCAATTGTACCCGCATACATGTGACGCCTGCCATGATCCAATGATATCGTGCTCAGGTAGAAATTAAAGCCATAACAATTAAGCCAGTAGGTTAATAAGGTGTCTCATTCATTACATAAAGTATAAAATTAATGATGAACAAACACAAATAATATTAAGAACTGTTTGACCAAGCTAACGCAAGCCTATCTCAAGAACCACTAAATCGAATAGTAAAGCTAAATCAATTTAAACAAAAATATATTTTAAACATAAAATTTATACATATTTAAAAAGCATTTTAGGCAATAAAAATAGACACGTCATTTCGACCTTTATAACATTGTTATAGCAGAAGTTGTCTTGTCAGTTTCGGTTGGTTCGTGATTCTTTCTGATTATTCGTGTTTTTTTGTTATATAAAACGTCTATTGAAAAAAGATTCTTGGTGCTCCCAGCCAACCTCGACTACTCGCGGTGTATCCTGTTAATTAATAAACGAGACTGGCGACCGACTAATGACACAGACCGGTGATGGGCTGCAGCGTCACTATTTGTAAGGAGTTACGCCCTGTGATCTCAAACCTGCCTGTCCAGGGTGAAGATTATGGGCAAAACCTTTATGGTGCACAAATCCGCAACGACCCCCAGTTTTCGGTTGCCTGCTATTCTAGGCCAAGGCGGCGGACATGGTAACGGCGGGGCAGAGGGTGCTAAGAAACACCGACTGACTCTGGCTATGTACAACGGACGCGCGCTACGGCTCGATGATCACGTGATGCAGCTCTAGGAGGAGCTAAGGAATATAAAATGGCATATTCTGGGGTTGTGTGAAATACGAAGAGAGGGAGGATACTGTAACTCTAGAATCGGGCTATCTTATGTATTTTAGACAGGGAGACCAATCATCCCAGGATGGCGTCAGGTTCTAGGTCCAAAAGATCCAATCTGACAACTTTCTAGAAATCTCCAGTGTGTCGACAATGGTTTCATATCTTGTGACCAAGCTCACTAAAAAGTGTAACCTCACGGCTATGTAAGTGTATGCACCTACTTCGGCCCACTTGGATGATGAGGTGGTAACAATGTAAGACGATATCTTTAAGGTTTTGCACACCACCCAAAAGGCCCACTTTAACGCTAAAGTGGGAGTAAATGTTAGCGGCGAGTCGGTAGTAGGACTGCAAGGATTTGGAATAAAAAATCAAAAGGGGAAAATGCTTGTCATCTTCCTTGAGAAGGAGGGGCTATTCTTGATAATTTTTTTATTTAAAAAATGGCCTCAACTGAGTGGACCTGCCGAAGCCCCGATGACACCACAAAAAACGAGATAGACTTCATTATGACGGACAAGAAACGAATATTTAGAGATGTTTATGTTAGTAGGTTCAATACCGGAAGTGATCACCGACTAGTACGAGGCACTCTGCATATTGACTATAAGCTGGAACGTGTCCGTCTTATGAAGTCTATACTTAGACCCAACTTGCTCCAGACTGCAGCTGGCCAAAACGCTCCAGTTAATACTGGAAAACCAGTTCGCTGCCTTGGAAACTACAATTGATGCTGACATCGACTAGGAACTCGATCAAGTGGTGGGAATCCTCCAGGATGAGGGGACGAAACTCTATCAAATGTAAAAGACTGGTAAGAGGTCCAGACTTTTTGAGGAATCTTTATAACTTCGTCATACTTTAAAAAACACATCACTATAGCAGTTAGGCGCGACCTCAGAAAATCTATAGCGCGCTCCATAAAAGACACGATTGAACGAAATCGGGGGTTGAAGGTCTTTGCCTAGCGACTAGGTCGAAGTTGTCTTACGAAGTTGATCACATCTAACGGAAAAGTCATCGCTTCTAAGTCAGGGATGCTTTCGGATGTTCAGGAATTTTACTGTAAATTATATTCGCTCAAAAGATCCCAGAGCCACCTTAACCACCCACTTTTCAAAAGAGTTGCTAGAAATCAGCCAAAACGAAATCGTGATAGCTTTGAGACAGCTTAAAAATGGAAAAGCCCCTGGGGAGGAGGAAATTACGGCGGAGCTGTTAAGGCTTCCTGGGAAGACCGATAATTATGCAGCTCCAACGTATATTTAACTCTGTCTTCTTTTAGGGAGAACTCCAAAGACCAGGAGTAAGAGCATCGTCGTCTTGTTTTTTAAGAAAGGAGACAATACCCTTCTGAAAATCTACCAACCTTCTCCCTTTTGAGCCATATTGCTCTCCAGAGTCATCACGAATCGTCTAGCAAGAATACGAGACGAGTTCCAGCCCCCGCAACAGGCTGGGTTCCTAAAAGGATACGACGCCATAAACCACATTCACATAGTACGGCAGATTATACAGAAGACCGAAGAGTATAGTCAGCCCCTGTGCTTAGCGTTTGTGGATTATGAGAAAGCCTTTGACATATTTGAAACCTGGTCTGGTCTGCAGTCCTTGCAACGGTGCCAAGTCAATTAGCGATACATACAAGTGTTGAGAAGTTTGTACTATAACACGACTATGACCGTCCAAGTAAAGAATCCGCATTATGAACCTGTACATTTGCATTGCCCATAAAATGAATGAGTCAGTAATTACGCCGTACGTACGTACGTCTGAATACTCACTCTTGGACCCAACAGCTCTGACTTTTTACGGCAGTAGCTCGCAGCTGCTCCCAGTGCTGAATGGGACGGCTCGAACCGGATAAGTACCACGACCTCACAGCAAATCGGCGTGAAGTGTAATTGCTTTTGCTTCCGTGTTTTACCTAGTTAGGTGGCCGGTGGCCCACCCACCTTCTTCCCCTTCCTGCCCTCCTTCCCTCGTCCCTACCTCTACCTCCCGCCTCCTTCCCTCCCTTGCACCTCCCTTCTTGCACCCTAACTTCTCTTCCTTCTTTCTTAAAAACATTCTCACCTTAAAGGCTGGCAACGTATTTGCAAGTTCCGTAATGTTCCAAATGTCCATGGATAATAGATCTGCAGCCACTTATCGGCCGGCTGGCTTGAGTCGCGAGGATGTCCCCATTCCTTGAGTGGAATCTCGATCAGTTCAAAGACCGGTCGGTAAAACGGAAATTGGCGCTTGAAGCCAAACCATCCTTCACCACGGCAGTGGGTGGACACCCTGGTGTTTGACACTGCCGCAGCGGGTGGCATCGTCCCGCGTCGTTGGTGCGGTTTGGCTACGGTTGTGCGCTACGGCGGTGGTGATGGTGTTGCTGTGGAGGCGACCCTTGGCAGCGCGGTCGGTAAAATGACGCGCTGGGTGGGCCACTATTCCACAGTCAGTGTCAGGTTGCGTATCGCAATTAGATTACGGATGGCGTTTGCAAGCGCCGCCGTGTCGTTAAGCTTCAAAGGGAACCCTATCCTCCTGAAGTCTTCGACATTATCGTCGGGACGAGTGTCGCGTAAGAGTTCTCGACTCCCGCCTTGGTGGTACGCTCCTCAAGAGGAGCATAATAATACCGCATGATTGTGAGGTCTGTAGCTGCACTCGGTGAGGTAGCGTTGCACCACCAGGTACTCTTTAGCTGAGTCCGGCTGAAAACTCACCCCCTCATTGAGAGGCCTGGCGTTGGGTGGGTAACCCAACTGCTGCTTCAAAGTAGCAAAATGTTTCACACACCCAGGTAGAGACTCCACCACAGTCGTGGGTTTTTTTGCCCATTCTCCTGAGGAGGTGGGCGGGCGACACTCGTTGACGACCCTGGAGGGGTTGAAGTCCGCCGGGATGATAGCGGCGCCACTGCGGCGCCGGCAGATGTAGGGTACGGGTGGTGGTGAAAGAGTCGTGGACGGGGAGCCGAGACTGAACTCGTCGTCCCCCTCCTCCTCCTCCTGTTCCCTAATGAAGGTTTCAAGGAGGCCGTAGGATGCCAAGTACTAATCGTCCTCGTCGCAGTTCTCCCCCTGCACCTGTTATGTAGCCAAGCATGGGCTCTACCCTTTGTGGTGAGCCTGCCGAGGCATTGGTGTTCCCAACCTCCTCCCACAAACAATCGGGGGGAGGGGAATCACCAAGGCGAGAACGTTTGTCCTCGCGCCTTTTCCGAGGGTGTTTGCGGCCTGGGGACCCTGATGCACCGTTATGCGCTGAAGCTCCCTAGATGCCACTATCCTAGGCGCGGCAACAGTAGACCCAGCGTCTTTAGGCCGCGAAATCTGGACTCGCGAGTGGTGGATCGGTGTCACTTGTTGCGAAAAAATATCTCGAGCAACTAATGACCCTGTCCGCCTCGTTTGCCGCGGATAAGGTAGTTGTGGGGAACCTTATGTCCCCCGCTTGATCTCCATTGCGGAATTCTAAGTACACAACCAAGATATAAAGATCGAGTGCGTACTAGGTGGTGCACGGCAGCAACGCTTCTTGTCCCCTCCTCCTCACACCTGATGCCTTTGGTATCAAAGAAGATGCTTTATTTATTATTTTGGTGTTCTACGGTTCCTCCGGCTTTGGATGCGAGTGGTACTGGATGGAGATTACTTTTGCTGGCTTTAAATGCACAATAAGGCCAAGTTGGCCCTCACCACTGCACCCCCTTTCTCAGAAAAAGTTGGGAGTAGTAGACAGTGGTGCAGTGCCGCTTGGGCGAGCATCATTCGTCGAGAGAGGTTTCAAACGGGACGACATCCGCCCGAAATATCCATGGGTAGCGGTGTTCGCTTACCATCAGGTAAAAACTTCTTGATGATGTTAAAATTAGTTTCCAAGCCAACCCTTGGTCACGATTCGCTACATCTGTATTTGAAGGTCTTCATATAAAGTGATGTATGGAAATAAAGGAAATAAAAATGTTATCTGATGCTTTCTATTCTTTTAGATAATGGGTTAAAATTTTAAGCCTTTGGTTTTAAGAGACCTTTTTTTTAAGTCAAAGGTATAACTCGATAAAATTTATACATACTTGACTACTTTAATATTATTGCGCCCTCTTCAAAAACATTTTTATTTTATATCTGAGAATCTCTCAACTATTTATATTACTCTCATTACGGTTTATACAAACACAGAGAAAAGAAATAATATTTATGTAACATTATCACTCTTCCCCATAGCAATTTTGTTATTGTTTTCTTTAGCAGACAGTGCATTACTAATGCACCCTTACTCAGACACACACATATTTGTCTCTATCTCGAAGTGAACACAATCACTCAAACCAAGTGCAGCACAAATTGAGATGTACTTCTTTTTCCTTACTGAAGTGTATGATCTTAAATATTTATTGAAACAGCATAGAATTGGTTTATTTAAATATTTGATAGAAATACATACTAGGTACTTTTATGGTAAGAACCTTCAAAAACCACTTTGTAAAATCAAATGCTTAAGGAAGTATTGTATAATAAATAAAGTAATACTATTGGGATTACATTTAAATATTACTAGGATTTGTTATATATTTTATCTACTTTGTGGCTACTGCTAAAAACATATAAAACATGAATATTGTCTAAATGTCATCGATATTGTCGTAACATGTTCAGTGTTTTATCGAACAATTCATAAGGGATACGCTGAATAAGGGTCCGATAATTACTAAAAGCAGGTTCCCTCACAACTGATGGTAGAACCTCACGACCCGCTGAATATTTCAGAGGGACTTATTAGCCGCCTAATTATACAAAGGAAGTAGTTGGGGGATCCAAGAATACGGAGGAGGCGTTCACCCTAGAACAATCTGTTTGTGACAGAATTGGGGTGCTCACACAATATAGGCGTTCTTGATATTTTACTCAGCCGGCTTTTAGTCGCGAGACCAAGTGCTATACTTATTAAAATAATACGAACAAACACAGTCTACAAAAATACTAGTTTTATTAAATAAATTTATATCTTAATTACATACTTGTAAATAAATATGGCTCATATTTGATACATCAACTTTGTTGACAGTTCTCTGAATCAGCTAATTACTTACATTTCCGTTAACGATAATCATTCAATACAAAAAGAATGCAGTTTATATTGTTGTTAAACAGATGAAATGCTAACAATCCCATTTATGTATGTATTTCAAATTAGTTAAATCAAGTCAGTAGAACATCCAAACATAACAAACTGCTGACTTATTTTATAATGAAAAATTAGAATAAAATAAGGCCGAAAAACAGTCAATGTTATAGTTTATCTACGAATTTAACCTTGCATTGTTAGCGCGAGATTTGTATTCAAGTCTAGAGTGTTAATACTATCGCGATTGCAATACTAACACGGTTCAGCAAAACATGGCATATGATAAAGAAGGCGTAAACCTTTAAAGAAACGTTTCCCAATTTAAAATTAGTGTGCCTAATTATTTTGATGAAAATACATGGATTTTTAATTTGAGGTAAAAACAAGGAATCAATTAAAAATACATTTTTTAGGAAATAGAGTTTAGTAGCATTGTAGATTGACTTTGCGAGCATTCATTTCAAATTCTGTACTCGAATATATATAATATAATGTTTAAATGTGATCAAGTTAATCATATATGATATTAATTATTTCAAATACTACTTGAGGATTATGTTCAATATTACAGAGCTATGCCATTTTTTGCCAAAAGGTTTACGACTACTGGTAAGAAGCTCCAAGCACTATTGTTTTGATTTCATTCGCTCCCGAGTCCTTCTCTGCATCTTAATATGTTTATCCATTGACTATTTCCCATGATCTACCTTGACTGCCAATACCGTTTTCGTTTGAACTGGTATAAAGAATGTTAGATTATGTTTTATGCGTAAAATACTACTACCTCTTTTGTTAAACTGACAGCATTTAAGTGAGACAACTAAAATAAACATTAAAATAATTTTTACAAACTGTACTTTGTTTCATTTGCTGGTTTTTGGACACACCTTTCCTAAAAAGTTTTCAGCCAAACCATACTACACATAGTATTATATGGTTCGATAACGAAAATCTGTTCGATGGTTTTTATAGTACTTATTTGTTTTCATTTTTCTCACTTGTGTAGGCCAGAAGTTAAAAGTTAACAGTAATAACTTCCTGCAGAAATGATAACGAACCTGTACCTTATGATTATGCATATTTTGAGAACTGTATATCTAGTATGTTTATATATCTAAAATAGTAAGTCGATTGTTACCATAAAACATATAAGGTTTCAAAATCCTTCATTAAATAATGAAATCAAAGCAAAAATCGCTACGCATTCCAATGTCCATTCAAGCGTTGTACTCGGGGTCCGAGCAAACATCCATTACGAATTCATCGGGCCAGCCGAGCCGTGTTTGGTGAGGGCAAAAATCATCCGACGCCGTACGAACAGGTCGAATGAATCGCTAAGGCACGTTAGGATTTCGGACAGGTGGTCTGGCCTGTTCCCGTCCAAATGCAACGGAATGCATGCGACGTTTTAATATGTATGCGGTGCGCTGACTGAAATTAACTTTCGACTTTGGCTCTTTCTGACGTTTCCTTTGCTTTACTTGATGTTTCCTTTGCTTTGTTTTCCCTGTTAATATTCCTTGACTTAATTCATCACTGATATGTGTGGTTTTAACTTCAATTTAATTGATTTTGGAATCAGTGCTAATATTTTAGTTTTATTTTATTTTATTTGTTTTATCAATTCGTATGCTTGTGCTTATCACGTTGTTATTTTATTAACATTTCAATAAACAGCTAGTTATAAATAAATTTTTGCTAAATTATCGATTAATACTTTACGAAAATGGCGATTATCATGAGTTCATTCTGAGTAGCGTGCGAATGACGTTTCTGATTTATAAACAAAACTGAACAGTAATTCCCAATTATCGCCGAGGTACATAAGGCGTCACATCTTTCTCTTCATCCTCCTAAATCCAAATCCCGTGAGACATTGTTCAAACCGAACATTTAATATCTGTATTGGTTATTTTTTGGTCATCATAAATACGTTGTCCTTCGAATGGTAACAGGTATTATTAGATTCGCACGGAATTAGATCGCATCAGTGGTGTAGAAACTAACGAATTGACAGCAATTTGAACAAATTTTGCAGGTTTTGATACATAAAAGATGGATGTCAACAAGGGATATTTTATAAGGAATAAAAACAACAGACTAGCGTGCTTATTTTGAAACATCATAGAATATTGTACAGCGGCAGTAAACAGCATTCGGTGGGAATTGGCTGGCTTTAGCGCTGGCTATATGGGAAGGGATTGTCGCTTAATGCATGCAAGCGGTGCGATATGGAACACTGTCCTTCCCAAACCGTTTATAAGGGGGACCGGCGAAAATCCCGTTGTTATTCTTGTATTACCGCGAGCGAAATGAGCTCACGCGGACGTATTTTTTATTTTCCCTTTGTGCACAGGATGAATGGAACGAATAAAGTAGACTATGTGGTTTTTTTTTTCAAATATTTTTTCTTATTAAGCGAATGGTTTTCTAAGCCAACGTTTTTTTTTTGTTGATTCTTATGTTTATGTCGCAAGTGTTGTTTATATGCTGTAACTTATATGGCTCAGATAAGTAATTGTTACATATCTGAGCCATATAAGTTATACATTACCTTGTATGAAATTCTTAATTTTGTGTGGTATTTTAAAAGATTTATTAATATACGATTAATTATTTAGGTAATTAAAATGACAGGGAAAATAAATTCTAGAAACATTGAATGATTATATTATTGTATATTTATGAGTAAGTATGAATTATATTACATTGAAAAAAAATATCTCCTTGTAAAGAAGTTTCTCTACTTGTCGCCGTGTCGTTAAACACAGTGAATTCGAGCAACATGATTTCCGGTTCCAACGAATTCCGGTGATGACATCAATCATTATTTTGATTATAATAATAAATATAGTTTCTCACACGATCTAGTCCTGATCTTCTCACATAGCTGCAGTAATTAAGAAGAAATAAAAAATATATTTATATAATTTAAACCCACGTTTGTGTGGCATATGAAATGGCATATTTTTCCCTGAACAATTAATAAGTGGTATGCTGATTACTCGTGTCGGTAGATAGAGGTAAACCTTGATTGATAAGTGCTACGATACAAGTTAGTTCTCAAATCGAATCGTATTATATTTATTTAAATAGTCATTTAGAAGCACTTTTGAATAGTCATTTTTACATCTCAGTTCTTGAGGAAGCTGGTATAGGCTCGGAAACAGTTCTGCTGTGAAGGACCGGCAAGAAACTTACTGTGTCTGATGTTAGTTGCATTAACTTTTTTTTATCTATAAAACTTATATTTTTCTTCTCTATAAAAACCTCTCAAATTTGTTAGACTTAAACTGTTTTGTTGATTTTATCGCGTATAAATTATCAATTCTATTACCATATATTTGAAACACGGAGACATAAAAGGTCGTGATACAAAGTTTGATGGTAAAAAAGATCAATCGATTTGACAAATCCTCCCTTTTAAGGGTCAGTAAAAAAAAGCAATTGCGTACCGCGACCGCACAGCGTGGTGACATAGACATTTCGTGTAATAAAACAACCTAGGGCCGTTCAGTGGCGATACGGATTGTCAGGCTGATCAGTATAGAACACATGGCGGATATCGTGTTTCGCGACACACGGTCCAGTAACCCGGCGTGTCAATTAAGAAGCGTCGCTCGTCGCCCACTTCATTTAGATTTATTCCAACTGGTAACGCAATTATTGTTAACAAGCTGTGCGCGTGACTACGCTAGTGCTAGGGTCGGCGCGTCCGATGCAACCGAGAAGTTTCTCAGGTGGCTCCAATTAATTTTATAGCGACATGAATATCTAAGTAGTTTTATTAACAAGCCGCTGCCGAGCAAAATGTATTCACGGTTCCTATTTTGACGGTGGTGTCTTTAATTTTTGCCTCAAACGTGTATTGTGTTAAAGTTAAATTATAAGTATATAAGCAGCAACATGGATATTTATTAAAGATTTTTTTTATGGAGTAGGCTAACAAACTCAACCAGCTCGCCTCATGGTAAGCGATACCCTCCGCCCATGGACATTTGTAACATTACAAAACATGCAAATGCATTGCCAGCCTTTAAGGGGGGAATATTTGAAAAGGGGTGGGAGAAAGAGTGAGAGGGAGGGAAGAGAAGAGAGGTAG
>DWHO01003116.1:0-12379 GCA_018247575.1 Eurytides lysithous rurik | reverse complement strand
ATCTCACACATTGCCATCTGATCCCAAACTAGACAGAGTCTGTACTATGGTAATCAGACAACTGATATACATATTTATATATTTTTAAATACATACTTATATAGATAATTTACATCCAGACACAGAACAAATACCTATGCTCATCGCACAAATACTTTGTCCTGGGTGGGAATCAAACCCACGATCTTTGGTTTTGCAGTCAGGGGCACTAACTACTACACCAACGGGTCATTCATTATTATTTGATTTATTTTAAGGTTTTGGTTTGAACGTTACAATATTTAACATTTTTTTACTGTACGGGAAATAAGTTTAGTATATCATATTTACATTTTCCCCTTTGTTAATAAACAATAAAATAATTTTTTTAAATTATATACGATTCTTTGATTGGATTTTTTGTATATAAGCAAAAACTATATATAACAAGTAATGGTTGCTAAACAGTTAATTGATAAGGAAATATGTTATAGATCCAAAAACCTATTTCTTGGATCTAGTGTTCCGTATTTTATAATCACTTATGTGTTAGGTAATATCAAGCTATTGTTGTACAAATTTATTTCTGTCTTTTGATATATAGATATGTCTGTTTTAATTCAAACGCCTCGATTTGATAAATGTTTCAATTTTATTATAACAGCGGCCTTGCCACTGGCTTTTATTCGTTATTTGACTCGCTTGGTTTTACAGTTCTCAGTAAAAATACACTGACCTTATTCGAAACACGGTATTCGATAGAAAAAAGAGTTGGCCATAAAAACTATTTATGCTAAAATCTCAGTTTTTATGGTCGCATACCTATATTTGTAGATCGACATTCTTTCGCTTACACAGACATCCTTGTGCTAAGTGATAAAATGGGTAGGGTTTTTTTTATTTCACTTAGATATTTCTCAACTGCTGCTTGCTGTTTATTGGCGTAGATTAAAGTTTAACTGCATGATCGCGCAATCTAATATATATTTGAAATAACGTTTCATTATTCTAATCATTTACTTATCTTGAAATGTCACTCGTGCTCTTTAAATGTTTTATTTAACATTGTATGCATTCTTATACAGCTCACCCCAGCTTTGATTCAGTATTAGCAAACATAATAAATTGATAGGATCATAGTTTGATGCCGTGAACTTGACCGAGTTGTCGGATGTGGGCAAGCCTCGGTCCATACTTCCAACCTTTATCGTAATCAATTTTATTACGTTTGTATCACAAATAATAATAAGAAAATTCCGTAATGTCACAATTTACACATATGATGGATTGCCTAGTATTCTGAAAAACTTAATGACGATGCTTGATAACAATTAAGGGGCAAATACATATAATGATGAGATTGTAAAATAAGTTTCTTGTAGTGGTTTGGTTTAAGTAATTTAATTCTCATTTGGTAGCAGCAGTTGCATCGAATGCATGCTAAGTTAGGGACTTCCATTGAATATACGTACTTTATGTATTCATTTGTAAAAAAAACCATGTATATCTCTTTAACTGTATTGCCAAGTGCCCACTTGGATAGTGAGAATTTGATAGTTTAAAGGAGGGAAAGTAAGTACGGTTGAAGTTTAATCATGATAATTGTAAGAAATATATTCAATTACATAGATAAAATATTTATTGTTTGTGGTAGAGCCAACCAATAATGTGTAAGCATTACAGTGATCCGGTTTGAATGGCAATGTTGCCAGCGTAATTACAGATAAATAATACTGAGGTAATTTACATCAAGGATATTTGATATAAAACTTCAACAATTTTTAAAAAGTTGCAGTGAAATTGAAGTATGTATGGTGAAGTACTGTATATGTATATATGCTTAAAAATCTTTAAAATTTCCTGCATATTTTTAGTCTGTATGTTGTAGCTTTTAATGTCATAGTTATGAAGGACTTTTTCATCTGAAGAAACATATTTTAAAATATTTCTGACGTCGCAAGGTGTTCCAATTGCAGGTTTGCGATCACAGTTGCTCGGTGACAAACGTGTCATAATGTAATAAAAATATTTATATTTAGCCGTTGTAGCGTCGAGTGTCAGCACGGCGTTTTTATTATCCGGATTATCATTGCGACCGGTTCATTAAGATTACGATAAGTCTCGTCATGTACCGGATACGTTTGATATAATTCAACTCGTTTGCTGGTCGAGTTTTGTGCCGATGCTGACGAATTTTTCCATTCGTCTCGTCACCCACCGACGCCGATTTGCCGTGCCGCGGTCAATTAATTAGTTTGCTAATTGACGCATGGGAAATTAAAGTTCCTCAGTTAATGGTCTATTATATTCGACTTCTAATTGATATCCGTCGCAACAAAGTAAGCTTTAATGAAGCCCGCTCACGCCTTATACTACAGGACGTAGGACGCAGGAATACGTTGCCAGGGAGGTGGATGGTGTAATACAAATTAAGCCTTGACCTATGTGACTAATTTAATAGTGGTCCAAGTCAGGCCGACTCTAATATCCGACTCGAAGAGGGAATTCGACTATGTAATTGAAAATATTTATAATTTTAACAACTGACAACATAAGATACATTGCCTAATAAAAACATATTTTTTTACATGCTTTATTTTGATAAGTACGGCTGTTATCGAAAGAGAATCGGAGCACAATTCGAAACAGTATCAAATCCAATTCAATACTAGATTGGATTGGCCCGTATTCTAAGACATAAAGTGTTCTAAAATTCTCGAATAGCAAATGCCTACATTTGACTCTGCCCATTATTACTTCATATACCTTCGTCATTTGTTGTTGATAACATTCACGAAGTTAAAAACTTACACAAAATTAATTGAAACAGGTGCTTAAGTTATATTGATATCAGCAAACAGGTCGTTATTATGAAATGTCTTCAGTTAAATATTAACACGCATTAATGCCTTTATGTTAAGCTACTTGATCTTAATTATTACAAATGAATAATCTGGATATTGCCTCCGGCGCTACAAACTAGATCGCATTTGTAATTAACTCTTCTTCGCACGTTGTGCACATTTCATTGATATTTACCTCGACAATTATACTGGAATTGTAACTATAGTATGTGTATGGCGTAACAAGTGCCGCCCAGTTGCATACCACCAGCACATACCAAGCGTTAAGTCAATCTGAGAGGGCACGATAAATTATTTATGATAGTGTCAACCGACAAGCAACTCTGACGGCTGAGCCGATGTTGAAATTACTATGCAGCTGGTAGTAAGGACAAATTGTTCAGCCTGTGTGGACCTTTTGGACTACATGTAGTGAAATTACTAATAATTTTGTGATTGTCGAAACTGCCTTTTATGTGTGCTATATATTGTATAGATAAAAAGTATATATATAGATTTAAAATAAATGTGTTACGGTGTTTGCATTGAAAATGCGAGTCCCATGCAATTATGCGAAGAATTTGATTTGTATGTTTGTTATTTTGTATTGATTTAAAAGTTACCCACGTCAGCGTAGCTTTTCAATTAAACGTTCCTTGACACATTTTTTTTTTAGATTAGTCGTTCTATCTTTATGAAATTACTAACAGTTGTTATGAACCTAATCCAGATTTAGTTTAATCAGAGACCAGAGACCAGTCAGTTCAGTCTTTGATTATGACATTAGACAATACATTTTTCAATGTTTTTGTGCCTATACAATGCAAGATAAACCAGTTGCAACTTGTAACAAGTTATTTATTTTTAGTCGTCTTTATGGTCTAATGGAATAAAACGGTAACATAATAAACCGTTTTAATAAATGAATGCTAGATATAGATAGAGCAGATTACGGCCAAGTTAATGCAATTTGTTGAGCGATCCGTCGACGGGTGCAAACGAACCGTGAAAAATCCAATTAAGCGTTCACCTAAATTTCCGTCGTTGCTAGTTATTGCAATGCAAACGCTGTTACAAATATAGATGTCATGTTTCGAGTTAATATGTTATTTTTGTCTTTTTATTTTAAATTATTCGCATTGATTTGTTTAAGGCATCATTTTTGATTTAATTTATTTTTCGGCATTTAAAAATTCCAATATGTCCGTTCTAAAGCCCGAAAGCTAGATTTTTTATCATAGAAAATTGTTTTTATGTAACAACGAGCTTGAGATGTGATCTTGACGCCGAGTCAAGGTCGCCAATAAATCATACAATATTATTTTTCCGAAACTAGATTTAAATTCAAAGCTTGTTTATTATATTGCTTCCATAAATAATAAATTCGAAATAAATTTCCATATTCACATGAAGCTTATATATTTAATATAAATGATAAATGTCCTAGGTTCTTCTTCTGTGTTAGAAATTTTCTGCTCTTATCTCGTAGAGTAATTACTTTGTATATACTTTTTATTAACATTAATTGTAATTTATTCATGTATTTTCCGTTAATTTTTATTTCTTATAAATTTATAAAAATAATGGATTTTACATAGAATAATAAGAAATATGATTTTTTGTATATGTGCTATCCACAAGATCTATTTAACAACACATTTTTCTGATTTCATTTTATTTATCGGAACTCACAAAGTGTACAGGTCTTGCAACCGATACTTTTTCTGTCATCCACTTCCCTATTTGTTTAATTGATTCGTATATATAAAATTAATTTGTTTATATTAAAAATACCGTGCATATATGTTTTTATTTCTGTCTCTAATTAAACAAACACACGCGTACGTGACAATTTTTGAGTGAAACCGAAGTTTCTGCGCGAGTCGTTGACCCAATAGGAAAAACGTTTTGAAATCGCGGCATGCCCCGGTGCAATGCCTCGGCATTTTGTTTATTCTGCTGTAATTATTTGAAAGTTATGCTGCGGTTTCTAAAGGGCCTCTAAAATTTCGTACTTGGTGTTGTTCTATATGTAGATTAACTACGTAAAATAAGGGATTTTACACTACCCTTCTCTCAACCTTATGTTAAAAATATTTGTAAACAATTCAACAACTCAAATCAACTCAAAAATTCATTGTTGTTAAATAAAAAGTAACTTTTTATTTAACAACAATGAATACAATGAATGGCTCATCGATGAATTTTCTCTTTTTTTTTTGCTTAAATTTGGATAAATCAAATTTATTTAGTTGATTTGTTTATAAATCTAAAAATCTGTAATTAGGCAATAAAATTTGTAGATTAGTATATTTTATTGTAATTGTCATGTGTTGATTTCACGAAAAATAGAAATAAATATTATAATTGATTGATTAGATATTATAACTGTTCAATGGTTTGACTGTCCTGTGCATCAGCACTTGGGAAAAGTCTAACGATAGATTTTATTTTTATTTGATTAGGCATTCGAAGGATTTCTAAATCAAAATTGAGTGTAGCATACACTCATGAACCATACTGCGAGTTCAATTCACACAAGGTTACGAAAACACAGTGTTGCAGCAGTGGCAGCGTCCGTGTCGATACGAAATGAATGCTTGTTCGCAAGTCGTATGTGTTTTTATTCTAGTTAAAGTAATTGCAACGTTACGAAAAACAGCTGATGTGACGTTCATTTACATTACCCATCTAATCGACTTGACATGTTTAAACGTATTTACGTCTGTTGTGTTTGGCTTGAGTATTATTTAAGTCTAAACAAATACGACAATACACTGGCAAGATTTTATATTCTCAAACGCAGACAGGAAGGTCATTATTATGAATAGGTGCAATCAATATCGAAGGTGCGATTTTTTATTACAATTTATGTTACCCATATAATATGTTATCAATGAATAATAACCTTGGATTTATCTTATGAGTGCTCGTTGTATTCTTAACAACGTTTTCGGTCGGTGTTCAAATTCATTTTCCGAAACTGGATATTAACAATTGGCGTGGCACTAAAGTAGCAGCAATTACTACATTATGTGTTGACGACGCAAAAAACGTCGGCTTACATCAGAAATGCATTTAAAATGCGCAGGCGCTACAAGGTCAGATTGTAAGGATGCAAGGACAAATTCTCTTTGCAAATGGAATCGTTTAATTTCGTTTCGTGAAAATAAACGTATTAACGTAAAAAACAATTCTTATAAAATGTTAAGGGTTTTAAACTCTGTCCCGATTCTTAATTACTACTACTAATATTGAACTTTGTATTGTAAGTGTTCATATAGACCACCACCACTATGTGCCGTATATAGTTTATTCGTGCATATAAATTTTTGATTTTTGTCATACAGTGCTTATTAACTAGTGCGTGCGGCTTAAAAAAAATGCTGTCTGGTGCGTTAGTCTTTGACATATTAAATTATAGAAGTAAAAAGAAATCCAACTTTTTTTCCACGTATAAGTACTTTTTATTTATTATAGTATAGTATTTTGAAAGTGACATAAATGATTTGACAAATCACGTGTTTGCCATTGATAGTATAAACGTAAACAATGAACGTTTTCTCTTATCTAATTTACGTATTTTTAATAAACATTCAAAAGTTTAGTTCGGTACACCTCTGAATATAAAATTGTAACTGTGGCAAACACTTTCTTCTATGCGATCAGTAGGCTGCATAATGTATAAAAGGGTTTTCTCTATACTTAATGTCGTTTATAATTTTCTTTTAGATAGTTGAGGCTGAAGACTTATGAGTAGTTAATTGTTTTTGTATAATTCTCAATAATTGCGCAATAACAACGGTGTAACGTACCGTCTTTTGTGTTACGACTAGCGTATACGTATTAAAATTCTCGGAATGTTTCATAGACATTCGATCGATTTAGCGATTGTCTAACTAGTTTGGCTCTTTGTTTCGACTCCATGGCCGATCTGCGGCATACGCTTTAGAACCGGGGCGTGGCAACCACCCGGCTCCCTCGACCGGAATGGCCCAACACGACTCTCCTTTGTCTTCGATCGATGTAATAAGACATTTGGTTTTGGAAATGTGCGCTCACGATTTCACATTTGATTCGTTTTATCGCGGATTCGTTCAAGTGACTACGTTTACGTCTTGCTCGCCCCTTTGTGTCGGTGTATCGTTGGCTGTGATCTCATTGCGCCGTTGGGTTTTTTTTTTGTTTCTGTTAACTTTAAGTCATTTGTTGTGCTTGAGTGCGTTTCATTTTAGTAGCACCTCCGCATTGTCAGCCACATGTCCATTAATACAGATAGTTTTAAACACTATGCAGGTTTTTTGTCCCATCTAATTAACATTTTTATTTGGGTAACCAACTTCTTCCGTATTGCTATTTTGAGAGACAAGTGCGTAGTAGAGTCGTAGTGGATTTAGTGAGTTTTTGGGAACATTTTACATTTCACAGAGAAAATCGTTGTTAACAGTCTTTTTTTGGACATTGATCTAAATCAGAGATTGAAAATTGTTTAGTAAAATAATAAAACTAAATACGAGGTCTCTAGATACTAGCGAATATAATGAAAGATCAATATTGGATCCGAGTCATTAACTTATGTGTAACACATCTGATTCGCATTGATACACAACCGTAGGTCGTTGACCATTGCTATAGGACTAGTGCCAATCAATTTGAGATATGTATGTATGATGATTCCCAGTGTCGAGTTTGCAATTTTACGCTATAAATCAATTTGCAGATGACAACTCGCCTACGTTTTATGAAATTTACTACAAGTATCATATGTTTGTATGTATACAGGACTGTATGTGTGTAAACAGGTCTTGCTATTTACTTTTCAATGGTAATCAACTTGCTCATATTGCATAAAAAACGCTACCCGAACTCTGTTTTTAATGAAAACATACAGAAGTGTTTTCTTAATAAATAAATTATCTACAAGATAACATTTTGTTTACGTTAAAGAACCATAATACGATCAGCTTCTTCTTACCGACTTTTTTTTATATGTAACTATAGATTCAACGTACGGTTGTGTTAGTGTCATAATCAAATTTTCCTACGAAAACATGCGACACGATGAATAGTAATGAGATATTATTAATATGGCATTCAAAATATAGTTCACGCCGAAGACTGGCGCCGCGTCTGCGGGGTAAACATTACTAATTTATACAAAAGGATGTCGTATTAATTGGAAACGGTGAAAGAATATTCCAGACTGGTTTTATGAGAACACGCAAATACGCGAACGCAGTTGTTATCACTTTGTATTATGTCACATTTGCATAATCGCCGAGTTCTATGAATTCCCCTCGTCTCGGCCGCGTCTCGGAGGGTTACCAGGTTATTTCGACTTGACAGAGTCTGTTCCATATATTCACATAAATCCATCCCGCAGCTTGGATAGCGTGGAATTTAATTTCTCTACGTTTCCCGTTTTCTTGGAAATTGCCATGTTAAAAAGTAACACATGATATATTCTACGATAAACCTACAGTCACATTCACACTGAGAATAAAATGAGGTATATAATGTCTCATTATTGTTTACGTGTTACAAAGATAATGAGCAGAAGTGCGCTACCTATGGCATTAAATAAACTGCTTTTTGTGTCTTGTTTTTTGTTGTAACAAAATAAAACCACCAAATGACATCAATTAATTAAGTTGATTGATCTCTAGTAATATTTATATTTCCTTTAAGTTTTAATAAGGCTTTTAACTTGGTTGCTCGTCGGCAAATAAAAGTATAAAAAGTTGTCGTTGACACTAGTCTTTTTATAGTACGGGATGTGATAAAAAAATACGGTGAATAATTTTATTGCGAACGAAGTATTAAGTTTTCATCAAATTTAAAATGATCTCCTTTGAAGTATTTTTATCGGCTAGCGATGCTTTTATTTTGCTAACGTTGATTCCAAGATTTTAGGCACTTCTGAAAGGCTTTTTTCGGAAGGGCTTTCTGATGTTTTGTTCTTTCAATGACGGGAACATTGTCAAAACAGTTTTCTTTCAGCACGGGTTTCATCTTTTGGAAGAGCCAGACATCGCATGGCGCTAAATTAGAAGAATAAGGCGGGTGTCGACAGACAGTTATAATATTTTTTTGCCAAACACTCACGAATCAGCTATATGAGTGGCTCATTTTTTGGGTCTCTTTCTCCGTACATTCTAGTAAGCCCTTCTTTCGTACGTTTTACCGTGAACTCCAAATATTACAAGGGCTTACCGTTGTAAAATTTGGAGCTTACAGTCGTTCCCCTTGGAACGAACTCTGATCTAGCTATGCCCTCACTATAAAAGAAAACAATAAGCAAGACCTTAACGTTTGATTTTGATTGAAGCATAAACTTCTAAGAACGACGAGAACCACTCGTTTTCCATTGGGAATTCTGCATTTTTTTCATTTCAGAGTCATAGCCTAAATATATCATAGCATAAATTTCATCACACATGTTACACTTCGGATAAAAGGTAGAAGGTAGCTAAGGATCTTTTTATAAGTGATTCTTACTCCCATATATGTGATTCAACTTGTACAATGGGCATACTATTGTGAACAGGTAACAAAGGGATGATTTTTCTTTCCTCGACAGTTTTCACTTGACTTACAGTAATTGTTATCGCAATGTCATATTTTTGAATGAATGTACCAAATTACCTAATACTGTCTTAACCAACACTTTTGTCATAATTGAAGACCCTATAATTTGTTTCTTTCACAGCAGTCGTATTTTTTAAGTAAAATAGTAACACGACGTTACGGTACAAAATAAGGGCGTTATTCGGTCCTTTCTTACGGTTCTCACCGTATTTTACAAAGTTTGTATGACCTTTTTATCAGGGTTATGGACGCTAAACTTATCTCAGGACTTTTGACCTCACAATAAGAAATGCATTTAGCTTTGAATTTTGTATCTTCAACCAACTGCCAATTTGCAGTGTCATAACGATCGATCAGCCCCCTCTAAACAATAAATTTTTATCGATCTCTCTGCATACATTGAACTTTGCATTAAAACCGTTGCAAATTGTCCGGTATTTGCATAACTATGGCTTTTGTACATTTGTTTTTGATTTGCAAAATTACGGCTTTTGTGGAATTAATTGACACGGTTGCTCTCCATGTAAGCGTATACAATACGCCAGATAGTAAACGTCATACTTACCTTGCCTTTAACATCCTCGCTCAGTACCGTATGTACGGTATTACGGTACGATATCTAAGGAGTAATGCGTACCAACCTCTGTGCGGCTGATTAAGTCTGTCACCACGGTTAGGACCTTGTCTATAAAGGGGTCTATAGTTTGCCGGACCCATCGCCACGGGTCCCGTCAAATAACCTCACACACACCTAAGTTTCACATACAAGACTTACGTGCTTCGTCCTCGCCTATGAGCACAGCGACGGTACACCGTGTACACTCGGACGACCGAATTCCAGGGCGGTTTTCATCGTTGCAGCGACTGTACATACGGTCTGTCTGTCTGTCTGTCTGTCTGTCCACTGCTGGTCCGCATACAAGATCCCAACTGCCTTTTGCTGACAATTTTCTCAACTCTGCTTTGTGATCACTTCCCCAGGCGCGCTCGAGATATCACTTTAAAATAACATTTTTTTTATAAGGACTGATCGAAATGTTCGTATTATTCAATTTTCGCACTCGACTGGCTGTCCACTTTATGTTTACGTTTCCGTAATATTGAAACAAGTTTTATCCTCTTAACAGTGTAGATTTAAGGTCTTTACCTTTTGTATTGATAATCGTAAAATTAAAATTGACGTGTTTTTAATTTGTTTTTATTATACTTTAATTTAATAGTGCTATGAAAATCGCAAAGATCTTTACATAATTGAATAGTTTAACCATATAAAACACTGTGCTTTGTGTCAGATAGAGTGGGAATACAATATATTTATTGTATAATTATACGATATTCATTATCATAATATATAGTGTGCTTAATATATATTATGATAATATAACTTATATATATATATAACTTATAATCTGTTTTTGTCCCCTCTGAGGAGAAGTATCAACGAAAAATGACAAATAACTCAGTTAAAATGTTATGTTATATACATGAGATCTCGTTCAGTCAATTAATGTATGCACTTTAACACATGTAACAATTCAAGTGTTGCGCAAGCGTGTGTCAAGTTGATACAGGTTTGATGGACGCACGGTTTAATCACTTTAGAGGGTCGGTAATAGTGATGTATATTTTCCTTTTGTCGAAAATATCGATAATGTTTTCATTGCTTATATGTCAATACTTCCGTGATCGGTAAATATTTTTAGTATGTACTGTTTGCATGTGGAAGGAATGAATTTCTGATCTATATAGTATTTTAAATACTGTTAATAAAAAGTAAATGTTCGAAATATTTTTGACTTTATTTGTAGTTGTAGTTGATTGTCGTAAGAAATAAAACGGGACGCCTCTAATAATGACTTGTTAGTCCATAATAAGCTTAATTTAGCATCAATTATTTTAATTTAATAGATAAAACTTTAATAGATGCTTTATGGCCTTATTTTACCTATAGTTTCAATAAACACATAATTTGGTATACCTTTTAAAGAGAGACCTGTGTAGTTGAAATAATCAAATTTTGTATACTAGTAAAATGCCACACTGACACTCAAATATTAAGTTACACAAATATATAGACAGATAAAAATTTATGGATTTAATGCTAGTTAATGTAAGTTAAGTGTGTATGTTTTAGAAATTTTGATTTAATATAAAATTTGTAAAACAATTATATGCCAGATTTAAATCTTGGTTACTGATGTCTGAACAAAACAAAGGGTTTTCTTAAAAAATCGTATTAAATTTTTGTGTAATATTTGAATTTTCAATATCGATATTTAAAAGACTTGAACAGTTGAAATCTCTTGCAGTCGATGGTCTGGTTTCGTGGCGTGGCAATATTCAATCTTGTCAAATATGCGAACGTTCGTCGCGACTGACCCGTTGGTTTTCGGGATAGGAATTCCGATTTAATTGAAGCTATTAATTTTAATACTTTATCGCGGCCTCTATTACGTGAAAGACAAATGGGATTCAAATTAGCGACCTTGACTCGAGAACACGGCATTCTAAAACGAAAAAAAAAACAGGTAAATAAAAAAGAGGTTCGCATTTTAAGGTTTTAACGAATAAAATTTATAATATAAATACACCGTGTATTCCGAACTTCATGCCAAAATAGTTGCGTGTAATTTTTATTTTGTTCAATAAGCTTTGGTGATTATTTCTATCTGCGACATGTCTAATACCGGTTTAGGTTTGTAATGTCTCTGAGCAGCAACAGATTTATGACCAACAAAATGTGTGCATATGATTTGCACGTTTGATTTACCATCAACGCATTAGTAATCGACTAATGGTCGGAAATTCGATCGAAATATATCGAAATTTAGTATTATTTATAGAGATGCCGCGAATAGTGATTTAGCCTAATACCGAATACCGAATATTCGACTATGCACTTGGCCGAAGCGCCGAATATTCGGTAGCCGAATGTTCGACAGGTTATGACTTGTCTCAGTGCGGCACGT
>DWHO01003115.1:0-12379 GCA_018247575.1 Eurytides lysithous rurik | reverse complement strand
TTTCAAAGCTTATGAAATAGGCTTTCAATATATATATATATACCACCATTTATCCGTTTTGTAGAGGTGAGACGATTCGGATGCACGCGAGTATAGTACTTAATATTTGCTGTGATTCGTACGTTTCAATATGTTTACATTACGTTACAATTAATCAGTTTCCTAATTCCCACAGTTCAGATATTCTGTTTAAATATTTCGAACGGAAACTGCTGGTATCTAACCAACACTTAACGCTGCGGTCGCCTAGCTCTTATAGGTCTCAGTTTATACTTCTATATGAGAGAATATGATGAGTCATAAAGACACAACCCCGTACGGGTTGTGTCGTTTATGCCTTAATATTGACTTAATCAGATTTAAAGATAATAGATAGTTAAACGAAAAATTAAGAGTTCGTACAAGTACCTACACTCTCAAGATCGCACTAGTTTTATTTTGAAAAATTTACAAGCAATATTATGTAAATCGCTCATAAAAAAGATTATTCATCTATACACTAGATCTTACAATCGTTTTACATAGCGAAAACCCCTTGACAAATGATAATACAATCGTGAAAACACGATAAACTTATATTGTACCTGCTTACTGAAAAACAGGGCACATAGATTATATGATTGCCATGACCATGGATTTGGGATTGCATAATCGTAACTTTTGGAAGATGATGCGAAAGTGGTACACCCTTGAATGGGTGGGATGTGATATTTTACAAGTCTGTATCTATATGGTTCTAACAGAACATAACTTGTGACGTCACCCAGCTGCGCGGAGGGCATAACAAAACCCGTGAGCCGATCCGCCTAATCAGTTCCTTTATTAACTCACGGGCCCTCAATACCCAAAGTAGCGCGTACTCCAGTAGCTGATTGTCGCCCGTTAGATAACTTTTATCTTGTTAAACACCGTTCGTTGCTGAACAATTATATTATCGCGCATATTCTATTTCTAATCGCGTTAATGAGTGACTATTAAACTTATCTACTGTTACGCGTTCGCGTTAAAACCGCTTATCATGTATTGCGATGGTTATCACCTATACCTACGAATTAAGTAACGTGTGATTTTTTCGACAGATGCCCTGTCTTTTACCTTGGAAGGTATCGATGACACGCAGTTTTCGTGTGCTATAAGAAATTGTCGTAATGGTTTAAGTTTAAACAAAACGTATTGGAATAGATTAAATATTAATATAAATAATTATTGTGTTGTAAGTTGTGATATTGTTTTTAGATGATAAAATGATGAGACGAGTGTGTCGTGTGCCTCATGGTAACCGATACGCATGTCCATGACATCACAATACCGTACAATAATGACCCGTTTGGCGCAGTTGCCAAGCTGTAGGCTTCGCCGCCGCAGGTCATGGGTTCAGAGGTCGTGGATTCCACCCAGGATAAATATTTGTATGAACTGCAAATAATTGTTTCAGATCTGGGTGTTTGTCCGTTTGAAGTTTATATATTTACGATGGTAGGGCCACGCAGCTGCTCCTGCTGCTGAACGGACCGGCTCGAACCGAGTAAGTACGACCTCAAAAAAAATCGGCGTGAAATGGTAGTGCTTTTATTTCCGGTAAGTGGCCGGTAGCCCATCCCCTCCCCCCTTCATCCCTTTCTCAATCCCCTCCCTACCTCTTCTTTCATCCCCTCCTCACTTCCGCTCCCTCTCTTCATTTCCCTCCGTCTCACTCGTCCTCTCTCCCTCTTTTTTCCCAAAAATACCCTCTCCTTTAAAGGCTGGCAACGCATTTATTAGTTCTGTAATTCTGCAAATGTCATTGGGCGGCGGTGATCACTTAGAATCAGGTGAGCCGCTTGCTCGTTTGTCAGCCTAATTCATAAAGAAAAATATATGTAAAACGACCTTATAACACCAAATATTTCTATCTTACAATTTGATGACAGACAGACTGAACAATCTATTGCAGATGGACTAAGGCGGTAACGGAGCAAGTTGGCAGACCAACCACCAGATGAATGGATGAAATTATTGTTCCACTCCCAGCACGGATTCAATTGGCACAAAACCAGAAAGAATGGTGTACCAGAAGGGACTATGTCCTACAGTGGATCGAAACAGGCTATAATGGTAACGAAGATATAGGGCTTGCTTAGCTTGCGCTGAGCTCGTCACTTGTCGTTATAGCTCTTTGCCCAGTAATTACAATGGCAAAACTGCCCCAACTGGAACAATGCCTACAAATTACGACGACGATAGAATAAAGTAGTAGTGGTAGACGCAGTGGTAGAAAACATATGAATATTAAGAATTACTTTTAGAACGAATAAAAGAAGATATAATAGCTTAGACCAATTGCAATAATATGATTTTGGTTGGAATTTGTATTAGTTCCTGCTACCATCTACAACTACCCCGTTTATTTTGAAAACCTGTTCTAAGTATCGAAAGATATTGTGTCTCTAGTGTGAACTTGAATCTCAATGCCTTCACTCTTGCGCTCTGGCAAAAGTTACTTATGCAAGCGACTTGAACTAAAATCCACGAATTAGCTTCTTAATCATCTCGGCAGCCAGGCCATCGTATAATCTATCACCACCAATTCCAAGATATAAGTAATTTTAACAGCCCGAGGAGTGGTAATGGTTTAGGTAGTCATATTAGGAAGGACATTTAATTTTGTGTTTAACTTAAGTGAACAGTTAATAATTGTTTTGAACCTGGGTGCGCGATTTCAACCCCTGCACCATAGGTATATAACCGAGTGGATTTTTGCTTCATAATCAATGTATAGACGCCATTATTATCATTCTATAAAAATGAAACAAAAATCCTTCAAAGTCAACATTACGATACCAGAACTCACGGTTCGAATTCGTGGCAATTTGTGTTCGTTGTATAGTTTCGTAACAGACGGCGAGCGACGGAAAACGCCGGAGCGCGTGGTTTAGTCGAATTCAGAGCGGTATGAGCAATCTATTAACACGGGTCCGCCACCGCCGCGTAATTAGTGTCATTCGCACTGTTTTTGGACGGGATAAACACAGGAGGGCACATTGTCGGCCCACAAATTGGTAGGCGGTTGTTACGAGCCGTTCGGTGCTAACTCAATTTGTTCGGCTTTCGCTAACGTGTGAGTGGTAGACGGTACGAATGCACTCTGCCCAAATCGTCTTTTACTGTTATAGTCGAAGTTATCGTATTGGGCATTTCCAGTGTATTCCTCTCCGAACGAAGAAAGTCACGCTACTAATGATAGACGAAAATAGTAAGTGACGCCCTATCTAAATCCCTCACTGTGATTGTAGATCAAGGACTTTTCCTTATCTGACGATTGGTATCGTATTCCTCGCTCGAAACACTTCCCCTATATTGTAACGGTATATAAATCAAACGTAAGTATCCATAGCCGTAATTTTCATTTAATGTATGTTGATGAGAGGCGAAAAAAAATCAACCAGACAGTGCGTGCATGCAACGATTGTTAGAAATTCATGCGTGCGAATTTATGATCTGATATCGTACCAATCAGATAATATAACGTACTAAATTCGCTCGCATTTATTATAAAAGTGAGAACGGTTACGCAAAAACCGACCTAAATGTTAACATATAAAAAAGCAACGGGTACCATTGCACTATACGAACACGAAGCGAAACGTTGCGAAGTTATTATAAGGGAATTTCTACACCTAACTAGTACAACTAACATTCAGTACCAATACTTAATAAGGAGGTCAGGAAGAACATGGAGAACAGGGTCCCATTAAACAATCAGAACAAAGTTAAATACACCATTAATTTTCTTTAAATAACTAACATAACCTGAAAATTTTCCTGCCATGCTGTGGAGCACTGAATCACTTCAATATAACCTTATTGCTATACACGATAACAAAAAAAAAAAATTGCTCAAATATCGAACTTTGAAATGGATTTATTAAAGTGCGACAGAGCACGTCGCGTTTTGCTTTTTAAAAATAGCGCTATCTATTTAATTATCTGTTCAAACGGCGATTCCGACAATGGAACGCGATAAACAATAAATCTGTGCACGTAATCTGCGTAATCCGCGGCTCAAGCCGATAGCGCGTCGGCTAATTAAGACATTATCGTGGTCGCGTTATCCGTATCTTGGCAACCGGATAATCTGAACGTGCGCTATCGTCCGCCGTTCGAAGAGCGAAAATTCCTTTTTTTTTTTAATTTTGCAATGGCAACTCAAATAATTTATTTTTAAATTTGATCGTTGCGGGAATAGGAAATAGCACACAGCTAATTAAAATTTATAAATTTTACTGCTTATTAGTGCAAGCCGGGCTTTTGGGTTTGTATGGTAGGGTACCGCCACTGATAATATGTTCTTCGTAACTGTAACATTTCTCATTGCACCTACCAGAATTTCTATCCACACCCTAGGTTTACTGGAAGAAATGGCACAAAGTCCGTCTTTTGTAAATCGTATTTATAAAGTAATGTATTATAGTATAAATGAGTAAATAAAAAATAAAATCATAACAAAGACCGTAAACGTTAACGAAAATTGACGAAATGTTCATGTTCATATAGATAAATAGCAGAAGGGCCAATAGGATCTTAATATATAAAAAAAATAAAAATAGAAAAATAGGAAATGCCTTATTTAAAAGCGTAATCTGGAGATTATGACGTTAAAAAAAAACTGTACGTGAATTTTGAACTTTGGACAAAATGATGAAACCGCTTCTTGAGATAACGTTATCTCGAACAATGTTGTGATCTTTTTGATCCATATGAAACACATTAAATAAATTCTGTTTAAAATTTACACTGAATATCATGCTTATCACTTACGCTGTATATAACAAAACGTTCTCATATGAACACATAATATACATGTATATACATAATATACATGTCTAGAAAGGAAAAACGTAGTAACGTAAGTTATTCACCAGACATATGCTAATCGATGCGGTTTAATTTACTGATTTCAATGATATAATTAAAAAAAAAATTACTCACTATTACAGGTGTCATTTACTACGTTTTTGCTTTGCAGCGTTGCAGGTACTCCATGCATTATTTATTTTTTTACATTGCCCTTTTTGTAAAAAATAAACTGTGAAGAATCCTTTGAAAAATACTAGACCTGAACTAAAAAGAACTCATTACCAATCAATAAACTTGAATGATGAAAGCATATAACTAAACCTTTGAAGGGAAACAGGTCTGCGGTCAGAATCGATTGTCTAACGCAAGTACATTTATACAATTTTTTTTAAAACTGTAAATCTAACAACAACGATGCCTATCGCTTTATCTATTGCTCAGATCTCCGAACCACCAAAACTCAGCTTAAGTTAACTGCACAAACGGTTTTTATTAACAAGTTTATGTGAGCTGTTAACTGATTACAAGACAACTTTCTTGATATAAATCCTCCCTTCTACTACTCTCCTATTCGAATCAAATGTAGAACGTCAACCGAATAAGTAATTTATAGATACAAATCGTTATTTATTGTCACAGATCCCAAAGATACTTGGAAATAGATTATCTGCATTTACATTATCGCTTCTTGGATTTTATGAAGCTATCGGACGATACTGACCACTTCAGATAAACACGCGTCTAAATCTTCCAGTGTTCAGCGATTAAAATATCCACCTTGTATGGTAATCTCGAAACAGCTCAAGTGGCGCACCGTTGAATGCAATCTAGTTAGACGATTCGCGAACGAGCCGATATCGTAGGAAGCCGACGACAATGAATGACCGCAATGGACGATTTGTCGATGCTTTCGTGGAAACATGTGTCATAAATTATGCAATATTGCAATATTTAATAAGGAGCCGACCGGCGGTGCCACGGGACTTTTGAAGCGCGGGTACACAAAAAAGCTATCAATGGGGCCGCGGCCGTGCGCGGAGCACATTAGATATTGTTGACAAAACTTCCTCCTCAATTAATATGCATCGGCAGGTAATGTCGCGGACGTGCCGCTGCGCCGGCCGCCTCCACCGCGCCGCAGACTATATTTTCGCATGCGCGACACATCCATGCAAAATTTTAGGCGGGATGCGTTCGCCCGATGTAATAAATGCGCCCAGTAAAAGTAGCCATACTTTCCAGCGTCGCCTCTTTGTCGTCGCGGGGCGCGGGCGCCGAGTTAGACAGGGAAGGAGACGTTAGCACCGACGCGTTTGGACAATGCGCGTCGCATTCGGTAAAAGCGGGTTTCGACGGCCGCCGGCGCGCATTCCCATGCAAGGTATGCCCGCGGGAGCTATGTCGGCAATTTAAATATTACGGCCACTCAAAAACGTGAGATGTGAGGTAGCAAGAAAGCCCGTGTGGGCCCCGGCTCGCCGAAATTCGGATACGGTGAATCCGTACTGCGTGGAAAAAGGGCCACTTTTAATTGTGAAGCGACATTTTTTCGTAATTAAATTGTTGCTTTTTACGACGGACCGACGACGATGCGAATGTAATTAATAATTTTCTTGAGCGGGCAAGCGTATTCGACGACCGCGGGATACGACGAAAAATCTTCAATTCGCCTAAGGAAACGGAGATTACGCGCTATAAAAATTACAGTGAAGCTTTTTTGCCGCTGTTCTTACGCGGGGGGGGGGGGATGTGGGGCGGTCGTTGAGAACTGTCGTCCGGTGCGGCTGGCTCGTATGGGGGCCATTCCCATCGTCGCGTCGGTTCCGAAAAATGATATTCAAATGGATTCACGCGCGCGCGCCTCCGGCCGAATTTTGCGAGGTCTTTTGATGCGGCCGCGCCGATTCCGGCAAATCCGTCGCGTCGGAAGTGCGTGGCGCGCGCCGGCCGACGCTGTCGATGTCTCGATATGCCCACATGGTCGTTGACCTCGATCAGGACTTCAGAAATAGGTATCGTAGACCGTTATCAGTATCATCCGCGGCCCCTAGGACATACCCTCAGTTCCTCAATTTCAATATTTTTCTATTCTATACGCCAACTTGATTAATACCATATTATAAAGGGTAGGGTAGGCAGGGTTTTTAAAACATGTGCATAAGTAAAGTTAAAAAAGATAATTAACTCCTTAAAGAGATGATTATGTAAAAATGAGAAATAGTACTGCACCGTTCCCAAGCGCTGACATTAAACAAATATAATCGGGAATAAGTACATAACGATGATAATTTTGCCAAAAAGGAAGAGTCCAATGCCCACCGCAAATAAAGAATGAGGTCTGTGCAAATTATCGACATTATTTATTCCCCTCACTAATCCAAATGATACGTATACGGTCACACAATACACTTATTATTCGACAGTTCAGTTTCTAAGTAAAGTGCATACAACTTGAACGCGACTTGGAAATGACGAATGTCTGCTACGGTCAAAGGCCTAACTTAAAAAAAATTGATATGCCCGGACGAGCTTATCAATGCACAATTAAGTCGAATGAAAATTAACTTCCGTCTTATCACGTGAGTAACGAGAATTATTTATTTATTCCTTTCCGGTGCTTTCGAAAATTCATTTGAACTGATTTATTTTCTTCATTCATCGGTATTTACGGTGAATTATTTATGAAAATTTGAAAAGAGATAATAAAACTTTTTAAGCGCAAAACTCCGCATTTTTAACTCCGTTGACCGAGGAGCAATTTGTCATATCTGGTTCCGAGGCCGAAAGATTACTTGGCACAAAAGCGGTTTTTGTTTTCATACAACAGACGTGTCGGAAACTCGAAACAGGGGGGATTCTGTTAAAGCAATTAGTCGGATCTTTCTTGTAAGTGAGGTAGCTTACCTGCATTTTATGACATTTATGACGATGAATGAGAAATCCGAACGTGGCCGGCTTTTGTTTATCCCATTACGTCAGTTAAATCTTCACGAACAATGACGTCGTAAACAGGATCAACAGTTTAACGGTAATACACGAAGGACGCACCGAAAGGATCTGTCTACCTGTTTCAAAACGACGTAGATAAAAAATTAAAGTTTAAGAAGTCGTAAATATTCTAAACCCCATAGAAATGCTCCGAGTGTTGAAACATAAATAATTATAACAGAAAGAGAAGAAGTCTTTATGCGATCCGAAATTTTACTTCTCAAAAGATATAAAGACAATAGCGTAGACAAATATTTCTTATTCTGAGTAATAATATACTTTTCTATTACATCCATCGAATATGCCGACAATACAGACGTTGAATTTCTGGCTATTAATAAAACTATATCAACTAAACTCACCTATCTTACGTCTGTTGCACTCTGCGCTTCTACAAAGGACGAATAATTTTTATAATGAAAGGGATAAGTGAACATAAACACAATAATAGACTTATTATATACCAAGACAAAAATACAGAGAGCTGGACCATTAAAACAATAATAGTGTACAGGAAATTCATACAACAATGCAAACGCGCGCATCGTATCTTGTCTATCAATAAGAACTTAATCCCGGACAACGTTTAGGAATCAAGTTAGCCTGACGTCATTTGTATCATTGAAAGATTTAAAAGATCCGAGGCACGAGCGATTCGTCACTTTCGCCTCCGGTCGATCTATGAACGCGTGAGCCCGCTTACATCTCGAGCCCCGGGTCTGCTACAAAACAGAGATTAGAGTTCGTTCACACAGGATTTTATTCCTCCGCATCGGTATCGAGGCGTATCGGTGCACAGCTCTTACTCATTTGTTGTTGTAATTGTAAAAGGGATGGCGGATGAGATAAGTGGGTCGATGACATTTGGCTCCGGCCACCGATTACTACGATTATGCACTTTGTGCATTGAACTTTACCACGAATCACGATATGCGGCAGCTTCGATACAGTCCCCAGCTACCCCAGACTGTTCGTCAACTTCGCTGTGCGTCCGACACGACGATAAATTTAACATTAATCTCAATCAATCAATCATTTATTTATTGTCCAGTTATAGGTTACACAAAAGATGGTGTTAAACAATACATTTCACTATAACTTGCCTTTTTGGTGTACAATATTCGCACATACACACACACACACATCTCGTTTCGTAATACGGTTATCGGCCCGTAACAAGATATCATAATGTGTGACCCTAAACGAAATCTCTTTTTTTTGTATTTATTGTATTGATTACAAAACACATTTGTTTTTAAACGTATCGTTATTTTATAGTCATATAAAATCGGTTAAGGATATCGAAGACATGCTAAATATGATAATGCATATTTTAAAATTTACATTTGTTTAATAAAATCACTCGGAAATTAAACATTAATTTTGTTTTTGATCGTCTATACTTCTAACACCTAAAAGAATCGTTAGTGTGTAGAGAAGTTTAAAGGCAGTGTTTTCGCCTGACGTAATAAATAGGGTTTGCGATTTTTAATAGAAACTATGACTTGACATGGGCCGTGTTGAACGCAATCTCGACTATTTTTAATAGAAGTCATGACTTCACCGATGACATTGGGCGGTGTTGAACGCAATTAGCCGTCCGTTGGCGACGCGACAATTCCCATGTAGGGGCGATAGCGACAGAATCTATCTGCGCGATACAAACCAATATTACCGCTATCGCATCCGCCGCGCCGCCGCGATAGGCGCGATCGTTCCACGATGCCGAGTAATCTATTGTTCTAAGGGCCGCAGTACACTGACTCCGGAGCATTATGTACTATTGTGGACTATTCCGAAAGCCGAGACGGCTAGCGCTCCGTCCAAATGTCACTTTGATATATCGAATGTGTTGATGTTTCAATGTTTCTCTTTCACAGTTACATCGAGCGAATTGGAAAATATTGTCATGGTTTTTGGAGTAGGTCCACTGACTGTACGCCAGATTACTGTGACGGAAGAACAAATATAATATGATAATATAACAAACTGACAACTAAAATTCGTAGTGGTCTTACAATTTTGACAGCTACATATTAAATAAATGGCATTAATGTTCATTTAACGTAATATATTAATAATTAGACGTTGTTTTATGTCGAACATGATCGGATTTGTGTACGCCTATCGTTTTCCATTGTGATAACAGCCTTACCCGAAAATAGGAATATTTGTATTCGATAGTGTACAACGGAGCGTGCGACTATTTGACGAGAGGCCAACTCCCGACAAACCGGACAGGGCATAATCTTCTGTGCCTAATTAACAGTTCATTCATTGTTTTGTATACACGCGTTCAATAACTAATCTTTTTTTAATTTTAAACACTAATGTCATTTTAAATGCATTCGTCAATTATGTTGTCTTGTTTTTTACCGTTACATTGAGCTTTGTTTAAATTATTAAATTATGTATATTTAAATTATACATAATTTAATATAATAAGGAAATAATTGAAAAATAGACAAGTGTATCGTAAGTTTTTTCAAGTTAAAAAAAATATAGTAGTAATAACATATGTTCGTAGTAAAAATATCATGATTCCGTGAAAAAAAAAAATGATTTTTATGCCAGCTAATATGTGAACTATATTCAAATTTAAATCTCTAAGAATAGGAGAAATTTCAATTTAACGATACATCATATTCAGTATGTAGGTACATGTATATAACATGTGTTCCAAAGAATGCGTGATAAAACATTTAACAGATGATAATAGTTTAAAAAACACGGTAGGGTATAATGTATCCCTTTGAAGGGCTAATTGAGCGAGCATCATCTGTAAAGATAGCTCGTCTCCAATTTGAGCTGAAATAATTCCCATGCGAGCTGGACGCTGTTGCTCTAGGTTGAGCGAGCGTCGAGCGCTGATTGTATGCTGGGGTTATGGAGTCAATTACTGGCGCGGGTCGCCTAAGCCATAGCCGACATTCGTGCTTCTAAAGCGTCCATTAATCAGGCGCAGTGATTCTAAATATAGGCACTTATGCTATCCGAGATCCCGGCTGATGTCAGCGGTCTACGACTTATTAAGGGCGAACACCCAAAGGATTTCCGATTCGACGGACGCGAAACAATGGACTTGCATGAACCTTTTTTTAATAAATTGAAATCTTTGGGATTCGTCGATACGTATTAAATTTTCTACCGGAAACACAAGGATCGCTTGTCGTGCTATCGGAAGTTGAGTATATGTATGTTAACATAATTTTATATTAATGTTGCTTTTCCGCATTTAACTGCTATACCACCATAGGCGATATCTCTAGATAATATAACATATCATTCTTATAAAATGTATATTCGACATAAAACAAGTACTCTTTAATCTTAATACATGAAACGAGTTGTTAAAGCTATATATACTATAGACTACTATATTTATCTTATTAAAAAGATCACTATGAGCTCGATAAAACTTATTAGAAAATTAATAAAAACTTGTAGAATTTTTCATTCTGAGAAGGCATTTGCTCTTTCATATTCAGATGCTATCACAGTTTTAATTACGGGCAATGATTTAAAAAGTAACTTTTTAAAGTGTTCACTTAAGTAACGATTACTTTAATTAAATACTGAAATAATTGTAGTAAAAAGTGATAGTAGATTAGAAAAAATACAATCCTTTTACCACCACCAAAGCGTTAAATTATAGGACAAAGGTAATAAATTTACATTCGTGTAATTTGACTTAATTTTATTAAACAATCCGCCAAAATGATTTATAGAACCTTAACGACTCCTCAGATATTTCTTATTGTGAACTTCAGTTACATTGAAATGTGCTTTCAGTGACTCCCAAACTCAAAGATTTTGTGAATAAATTTTCACTAAATACTGTGCTGATGAATACATAGAAAGGACAATATTTCTCGGACTAGTTCTAATAAATCTTAGGCAGACCATATAGACTTTAGCTGCCATAATAAAAGAATTGTCATGTCTGGTTGAACATTATTTATGTGTTATTTATCGTGTTTAAAACTGAAAGCAATAAAAAATCTTTATTTATACTTTAAATATAAAGGTTATGGTGGTTACAAAAGCTTTGGCTTATCTTCATCGTTCCTGCGACTGGAAACGAAAAAGTTCGATATCATTCAATAAAGATAAATATACACATTGACCAATCTTTATCTCTACAATGTGATATTATATGGCGCTTTAGTGAGCATAAAAAATGAAGCACCAACTCGGCCTCGCGCTGCCTTATTAGATGGCGGTTAATCGAAAGTCATTGGCAGAATAATCCAATACAGTGTGATGGAATCTTTATAGCTCTCATTAAAGTGAAAACAAACTATACAGTGGACGGACAAATTATTCGTACAGTTTCAACTTTTTTTTTTACGCTGCGCTTGTCATCCAAATATTGGAAATGTTATGTGTGCGACCGTTTGGCGCAGATGCTAAGCTATTGGCTTCTGTCGCAGGTCGTGGGTTCGATTCCCACCCGGGGAAAATATTTGTACGAACTACAAATATTTGTTTCGGATCTGGGTGTTTGTCCGCGTAAAATTTATGTATGTAAAACGCCCTTATAACACAAGATATT
>DWHO01003114.1:0-12379 GCA_018247575.1 Eurytides lysithous rurik | reverse complement strand
TGATATACATACTTATATAATTTTTAAATACATACTTATATAGATAATTAACACCCAGACACAGAACAAATACCTATACTCATCGCACAAATATTTCGTCCTGGGTAGGAATCGAACCCACGACCTTCGGCTTTGCAGTCAGGAGCACTAACCACTAGACCAAAGGGCCAGTCAAAGGTTAAAAGAAATTTGTTAAATAGCAGGACTCCCTTGCAGAATCCGCCTGAGGTAGTAACATTGTTTTACCAGTTATCCTGCCAGTAAGCAATAGTGTAAACATTACTGGGTTCTGGTTTGAAGGACAATGTTACTAACGTTGTTAATTCGTATATAGATTAAGGTATTAGATTCGATGACCCGTTCGGGCCAGTTGCTGGGGTTCTTTCGCTTGTTTTTCTCAGTACCAAGATATTTTTCTCCTAACAGGTAGTAGAATCCATAGATGTCAAAAAGTGATTGGACACCAATCCAATTTTGAATAAAAAATTTCGACTTCGACTTTGCCTTCGGTGTCGCAGGCCGTGAGTTCGATTCCCACCCGAGACTAAAATTTGTACCAACTACAGAAGAACAATCTTCTGTAGTTCGGATTTGACCGTGTGAAATTTATATATGTGAAAAAGTCTTGTAACACGAGATATTTCTATTTTAGAAAATAAAAATAAAAAATAAAATTCTTGGTGAGGAGCACAGCGCAGGATTAAATAGTCACTGCACTGTGCTGTTGTAGGCAAACGTGTCGCTTATCATCTTACAGATGACTTTCTCGTCTCATCAATATATTTTTAAGAAAATTAACATCATATTCGTCTTAGAAAAAACTTCGTTTTTACAATAAGATTACAGAAAACAGTCCAGAAAGCTCCTATTGTCAAATAAAAAAAGATACATTTAGTAAATAATAATAGATATAGTAAATGATTTCATTGAAGATAGCACACCTTGGGAATGATGTGATCGCCTCCAGGCTATTCCAAGATTCAAATTATGACAATTGTAGACATAATTTAAAAAAAAGGATTAAAGTCCCGCTGAGTTTCTTTCGCCTGTTCTTCTCAGGAACGAGGCTTTTTTTCCGAATAGGGAGTAGAATCAATAGACGTCAAAAGTGATTGTAAACCAATCCAATTTTGAATAAAGAATTTTGACATTTACTTCAAGGTTTGAGTTTAACGACTTTAATACAGACGTGCGGTTTTCACAGAACTTTCCGCTATGCGCCATCGACCGATACGACATAGGGTTTCTCGAAAAGAAGGCTTTTTCCCACCTTAAATGCCGTCAACCCAACAAGTCCCATCTGCAAGTCATTTGATGTCGCGAATATCCATAGGCGGCGGTGGTCGCTTACATGAGCCACTTGCTCGTTTGCCTCAGACTCCATAAAAGAGAAAAAAGATAAAATATTATTTTGACATTCAAAAGAAACTCCATTTTATTAGGCTGACAAACGAGCAAGCAGCTCACCTGATGGTAAGTGATCACCGCCGCCCATTGACATTTGCAACATTACAGAACTTTCAAATACGTTGTCAGCCTTCAAGTCGTAGGTGGGGGGGATTTTTGAAAGAAGGAGTAGGAGAGAGGAAGGGAGAAGAGGGTGGAGAAAGAGGGAGGAAGAGGAGGGAGTGGGATGGGTCATCGGCCACCTCACTCACCGGAAGAAACGCGGAAGCAAAAACACTTCCACTTTACGCCGATTTTCTGTGAGGTCTGGGTACTTCGGTACCGGTTCGAGGTGGTCTATTTAGCAGCGTGAACAGCTGCATGGCTCTACTTCCTATGCTATACTTCCGTAAATATATATAAAATAATGCTTGATATTTAGGGAATAATCAAATCAAAACATGGACTGATACAAAATGAATTTAACTTGAAATTTATCTCGAGTTTGGTCCTATTATCAGTTTTGTGAGACTGAATGATAAAAACATTGCATAAAACTCCATCTGTTATACTGTGTCGCGACGATACTAACTGTATAAGCTTGTACAGGTCCAAAATAGATGTAGCAGCGCATTAAGGAGTTAGCCGGGGGCAGTGCTTCTTTTTAAATGAAGAGGAAAATTTTAATTTCCTATCGCGTACCGCCCCTAGTGATGTAACTGACGATTGTCGATTAACGCAATCTTCATTTTAGTAAGAAAATTTTTTCGAAACATAATTTCGACAAAAATGGTTTGTTTGATTGAAATTGTATAATCGTGGAGCATAGTTTTATAGTGCGAGTATTTTTGGTTCCGTTAGACATGAGAAATATAGCAAGCTTCGAATGTTAGTGCAGCATATGTTTATTGCCCAATTGATAAATTAAAATCCAAATCATAAAAATGTAATCCTACAATAAAACAGTTGAAAACAAACATTCCTTAAACGTGTAACAGGATTATTTTTATAAAATGTTTTAAAAATGTTAAAATTCTAATTCGAGGTAAAATGAAATAGTGATTCTTTTCTCTAACATTCACACAAATATAAGAAATCAAAATCTAAGAGCTATATAAAATTACAACATAACTGATTAGTTTCAAAGCACGCTTAATCAACATAATGTAATCGTTTATGGTAATATAAAGAGACAATCATAAAAATTAACACTTGCAGCTTACAAAAAAACAATCGACCGTAACTATTAAACGCAAAGTCAAATATTTCAAATCATTGACTCCACAAGACCTCGACAACGTTTGTTGCTATAAATAGAACTCTCAATAATCACTTTTGATCATTCAGTTGTCTGACTAAAATAGACGGTTTGTAGAACAGTCAGTTAACGGGATCATATTATTGTATTGTATTCCCTTTAGCATTCCTGTAAATGGAATAAGATTACAGAATTAAGATATGATAAAGGCCCTAGTCAGTATTAAAATATAAACAGGCAAACAAGGCCAATTATAAAAAGAAGCAATGTTCGTATTCTGAACTATGAAACAAAAAAAAATTATTATCCATAAGTGATGTAACGTAAAATATAATTTTGTCACCCAGTAAAAACCAAATTTTTCAAAACTAGCTTACCGTCAGTTTTTTGGTTATCATGTATATATCACCATTTTAAGTCGATTCTAATAATCATACAATTTAGTTAAACGCCTTTGTAAGCGATTTGAGAGTCCACTTATAAACTAAACAGTCAGATATGTCTTCATAATAGTACCTACAAAACTGAAGTGACTATTTACTTATAAATCTAGTGATCTTACTAAGAATATCTATTTACAGCCACCTGCTGAATAATTCCAACATTCATTTGTTTTCCTGCAATTCCGGGTATATTACAAAATAGTCATTGACAATATTTAAGGTATAGTATACAAAACTACTATATGTTTACAGTCACACGAGATTTCATATATCAAATCTACCCGAGTAGACCTTCTTATAAAATATTTCTTATATTTTAAATATCTCTTCTCCTAACTCATCTGCATAATCTTTTCTACTAACTCATTAATCTAAAACAACTATTGAAAAAGACCTCATTAGAAGTCTAAGATTCAAAAACTTGAGAGGGTAACTTGATATATACAATAATTATCATCATCACCAGCCCTTTCTTATTTACTACTGGATATAATACTTTCCAATAGCACGCCTCCAGGCACAATACTTCCAAACATCTCAGGTAATACCACTGCTCTTAACTTTACAATTTCATAAATCGTGTCTGAGTTTGACATCAGCCGGCCGAATGAGATCATAAACTGCCAAACGGCAGCGTAATCTATTCAGACGGCGATGATAAGTCAAGAATTGATTCGCCACTAAATATCAATGAGAGCGGTGACACTACCGCGGAACAATGCGACGGTACGTACGTGGCACTGCACAAATTGATGCGTGCACAGCACGAAGCGATCAATTCCTGTCTATTAGTTCGACGCCGAGGCACGCCGGATGACATCAGCCGGCGGCCGTTCGATAAACTCGTCCCACATTGTCATCATTCAATTATTTCATATTGATGTCAAATTGATTCGGGACCCCGGATCGCGAGGGTCATGCGGGGACGACGTGTTGACTACGTGCCGGTTGTAACAAATGTCGAGGGACGTATCGCGCACGGTCATCTGATCCCGAACTAGGCGGAGCTTCTTCTTCTTTTCTTCTTCTATGATAACCAGGCTGACTAACTGACAGACATACTTATATACTTTAAATAAGTTATATCTATATATAAGAACCAGACATAGAAAAAATACTTCACGGTGGTAGAGTTAGGCTTTCCCGCTGCTGAACGGGCCGGCTCGAATCAGATATGTACCACGACCTCACAGTAAATCGGCGTTAAGTGGAAGTGTTTTTGCTTCCGCGTTTCGTCCATTGAATGAGATAGCTGGTAGCCCTTCCCTCTCCATCTCCACCCTTTCTCCCACCCCACTCCCTCACTTCTTCCTACTCTACTTCTCCCATCTCTACTATCATCCCTTACTCTCACTCCTTCTCCCTCCCTTTTTCAAAAATTCCCCCCTCCGCCCCTTAAAGGCTGAAAACACATTTGCAAGCTCTGTGATGTTGCAAATTCCCATACAGGGTTATGGTTATCGCTTATCATCAGGCGAGCCGCTTGCTCCATTGTCAGCCTACTCCATAAAAAACTTCCGCTCGTCACATAATTATTTTGTACTAATTAGGAATCCAAACCACGACCGTCGGCCTTTGTAGTCAGGGACACTAACGAGCCAGTCAAAAGAGTTTGGATAATTTGGTGGTGTTTTTTATCAAGGTCTAGGTCTATATATATATAGGATTAGTGCTTGACTAGAATTCAATTTACCAGTGGTGAATGGTGGTTCTATCATCGATAGACGCACTGATTCCGTAGAACTGTCTTAAACATAAATCTAATGCTGTGATAAGCTGACCCGTGTTGGCGTTGTTGCTAAGTTATTGGCTTCGGCGTCGTAGGTCGTAGGTTCTATTTTTAGTTGGGTTAAGTATGAACTACTAATAAATAGTTTGGATTTAATAATCTAGGCGTTTGTCTGTGTGAAGCGTATGTATGTTAAACGCCCTTATAACAAATCTTAAATATCTTTGATATTTCTATCTTTTAATAGAGAGTTATCAAATAGTTGTCACAGTGGAAAAGTCATTTAATCAGATCAATATGCATGAAAAATTATTCAGCATTTGCAGTAAATGATAATGAGTTTTGGCTTGATGGATACTTTAGTATCGAGGAATTGATTGAACGTCTTTTGACGATCATACGCTGTCTATCGATTCAGCAAATGAAACAAACTTCCAAAAGTGACTTTATCTTTGATTTCAAATCATATAAATAATGATTATAACAGTTATTAAGGTGTTTGTACTCAAAGCATGAAAGTTAAGAATCTTGAAGCGAAAATCTAAATCATTTTAAGAGATTCGATAAAAATATAACGCCTCCCAACACTACTTAACCTCCGTCGTTAAAAATATTGCTGTTTGAACGCCGGGTTCGCTTAGCGTTTTAATAAATTTGGAAAATTAAAGATTCATATCTGATGCCTTCACTAGTTAATACGCCCGGTCTCCCCTGCCGATAAAGACGTTAATGTTGCACGAAGGCGCCTCCGAAAATTTCCTTTTTCCTAGACACCGTCGGGACGGGGTTTTGCTTTGCTCGTTTTTACATTTACGTGACATCCAAAGTAGTTTTTGTAGTTTATCCGATCCGAGTTTTATTCGAGTGCAGCTGGACGCAGAAAAGAAAATATTCGCTTGTATATTTTTTTCGAATTCACTGCAGAACGTTGCAAATATGTTTAATACAATGTCAGTAAGTGTTATAAAACACTGGCTACTTTTACGAAATGACATGTTTATGTCATTAATTAAAAAAAAACGCTGCCCCTTTTGTAAGATAAAAATATCTTATTTATTTTTATATAGACTTCATGTACAAATTTAGTACAAAGGCGGACTTAATGCCGAAGGCATTTTCTACCAGTCAATCTTTTATTTAAATATCTTGTGTTATAAGAGCGTTTTACATACATAAATTTGACACGGACAGACCCCCAGGTCCAGAGTAATTATTTGTGGTTAACACAAGTGTTTGTCCCGGTTAAGAATCGAACCCACGAGCCTTGACGTCGAAGCCAATAGCTTAGCGACTACTCTACACGGGTCATCAAAGAGCATTATTTGTCTTAAATACGTGTACGAAAAAGTAAATGTACGGAGGCAGGCAGTAAATTGTTTGTAATTAAAAAAATATATATAATAATTTTGTTCTATGTACGCAAACACAAATCATGTTATACATATTAATCACCTTAACAGCAAATACGTTCTAAAAGTTTGTGCAATTCATTATGTAATCCTTTTTTTAAATTTACTTAATTATCATTCTATTATTTAAAGAAAAATACTAATGCAGCACCTTAAGTACAGATAATCAGCTCTTAGAAGGTTCGAGCGATGCAAACTACTTTAAAGAGGTATTTAACCACCTTGTATTAAAATTTAAGATGTGTTCGAAATTTAAAAAAATGTAAATTTGCGTAGTAGATAAATTTGCATTAATTCATTTAAATTCTACTATCTTTAGCATATAATTGCCATGATTCACATCACCTTCTACACAAACTACGTATTTCTATTTTGAAATAAGATGAACCACAGACATGGCCGAATTTTTCTAATAGTTAAACTAGACTTCAGCCTACGGCTTTAAGATAATGAGAGGTCTACATTCACGTTGTTAGCAAAATTAAAATTACACTATTCTAAAAACAATGAATGCTATAACAATGTGCCGAAAATAAGAAGAAATCCTACGCATATGACTAGTAAACATCAATTAAATTCAAGTTATAATGAAATAAATTTATCTGAAATGAACTTGGTTTGATTTTCAATGTGTTAAAATATTTTTAATTTAGTACCAATAACAACATGTTTCATTTTATATATTGATAAATATCACAGTAATTATGTATTTTATCTCACATGTAATTTAAATACTTAAAACGAGAGGTAGAAGGGCCCCATAAGAAAAATAGCCTAGGGCCGTCGTCGATATCCGGCCCTGACTGTAATAGACAAACACAAAAACTACCTAATAATAGACGATTCCGGAAAAGAAGCTCAAACTGACAGGTAAAGTGAAACTCTAGCAAATAAAGCAAATAACGTCACCAAATGCAGCTCTTAGTAGCACTTAACAAAGCTAACGTATAAATCGATGGATCGCAAAAGCGATTGCCGCTTCATTATATATTTATTTTTAATTAGCAAAAAAGCTTTCGGCCCCCGAGCGGGAAGCTAATTATTTCTACGCTTATCTACCGGATGATTTATCCGACACTCGTGCTAATTTTTTAAAGAGATAGGGAGGTTTTTTTTTTAATTATTTCCAAGATGGCCGCCGCGGTCCCGGCAATTCGATACGACTGTTAGATTTAATTATAAAAAAATAAGATTGAAATGTAATTTATATTGATAATGCGTAAACATTTTCTTTCAGGACTCTGATAAAAACTCATATCACTTTTTAATAATGTAATTAGATAATTATTAAATGGTTTTTAGTGCCAATTAATGTTGAGCTTGTTATTTTACGTAAAAATGTATATATAGTACATATTATTGTATTTAACGTTACACTAATTTAAACGTGTTTTCTGCTTTGTGATTCATGTTGCTGTTTTTTCAATTTAGGTATTCGCTGCGATGACGTATACGCTTTGTTTAACAATCAAAATAGTTCTCGTTATTAAAATATGTCATCAAATCGCTTCTCCTCCCGATCTATCAAATGCTTTTAAAGTATCCATGATCTTTATATCAATAATTGAATAAAGTACCAAGGGACATCTCACAACCGACTCATCCCAAACAAAGCAAAGCCAATACTATAGTAACCAAATAACTGACATATATATCTAAATTGAATACTAATGTAGATCAGAACAAACACCCAGACACAGAACAAATATTATGCTCATTGCACAAATATTTTGTCCTCCGCGGGAATCGAAACCACGACCTTCGGCTATATAGTCAGGAGCACTAACCAATGGGCCAATACTTGATTACTTAGTATACGTTACTTGTACCTTGACCCTTCGTTAAACTGGAACTATTACAACGTAAAGTATTCTTTAAGTGATAGGACTCTTTTCTTGAATATGGGGTTGTACCACTGCATCGCTAGATATACTATTATTATTATAAACTACCGCTTCTACTATAAACACCGCACTGGCAGTTGCCAAGCGGTAGTTTATAATAATAATATCATGGGACATCTCACACATTACCATCTGATCCCAAACTAGGCAGAGCCTGTACTATGGTGATCAGACAACTGATATACATACTTATAATTTTTTTTTTGGCTTGACTTTGCAGTCAGGAGCACTAACCACACCAACGGGCCAGTCAAATATAATAAGCATGTGTATTCTGGTTTTAAGCACAACCTTGTGTAGTTAAGACATCTTAAATCTCTGGGTTACAGTCACAGCGCAAGTAGATTCTGTGGACAACTTCCACATCTCATCACTTAATCACCTAAAACATTCAGTGGGAAGGTGGAGGGGAATTGACAGCTCTCTATAGAGTAGTGGGGCCTGATTGAAAAATGAACCAGCGTAATAAAGTATAGGCGAAACTATTAGTGCGATAGGGGTGGTGAAGCCACGGCTCGCGGCGCACGGCGAGGCGTTAATTTAAAACGACAAAACAAATAACCGTTGGCTTCAGTCGCAGTCAAAATTCACACTATTCCAATGCGGGAATTAATTAAATACTGGTCGGTGGCGCGGATGTAGGGACGATGGAAACGGCGCGAGCAGCTATGGAGAGACATCTGAGCGTATACTGTGAATAAACAACTTCTATAAGTAATAGGAGTAAATAGAATTTAGTGTAAAGAGTAGTAAGTGGTAGGACTCATGCAGTGTCCGCCCGAAGTGACATCATGTAACACCAAGCAGAAATAATAATAATGTCCTCCCAACCGATCTACAAAAGATCGGCCAACTGTGAGATATATTATAGTGCACAAGTTTTGGAGTATTTAAACTAACGCGTTTAACTTGATTATAAATTCCGATGCTCAGAACATTCATAGAGTCCACACTCGTTGGATAGACTAAGATGAGTCATGTTTAAATGTCATTAAAATCGAATAAAACGCGATAAAATCCATAAATCAGTTTCAAGTTAACAATTTAGAGTATTCGCGTAAATACAAAAAATCTATATATAAGTTTATGTCGACAATTTCTATGCCTTCAAACCTCAAACACATTCAAAGTTTATACTACAAGTATAGGAGGTTTTAACGGTTGTAGAACCAAGTAGCAAGTACCACGACCTCACAGAAAATCGGTATGAAATGGAAGTATTTGTGCTTGCGCGTTTTCCTCGGTGGTCGGTAGACAAACCCTCCCTTCCATTCCTTTCCCCTTCTTCCTCCAGATATTCCCAACTTAAAGGCCGGCAACGCATTGCAAATGTTATCGCTTACCATCAGTGGAGTCGCTTGCTCGTTTGCCCACTCTATAAAAAAACAGTAGCCACATCCAGCATGGGGAACCCGACGCGAGCGCTAGACAGCGCGGGCCATAAATTGAGCGCCCCTGTCAATTGCACGCGGCCGCCAATAGTTGCGGTCGGCGCAGCGAGAGGCGCGCTGCGTGCGTCGTTTTTCGCCACTGTTTATTTTCAATTTGCCGGGCGGTGGTGAGATCCGAAATGCCAGTAGATGTCGACACCAAAAGGTCGTAAGGTCGAACAGCAGAGGTTTCGGTGCGGTCGAAATAGCGAACAGTGGTCTGTTATATAAGTTCGTAACGTCGACAGTCATCAGTACAGTCGACAGTCGACATACAACGTTGACTCATAAAGTTGGATTAAAGTCGAAATGGCAGACAATCATTGGCGGTACTACCATACAAGCTGAAAAGCCCGGCTTGCGCTACTAAGGAGTAAAAGTTATAAATCTTAATTAGCACATAGTTCCCGCAACGCTCAAAAATTACAACGCTTAAAAATAAATTATTCGGGAATTATGTGCTAATTGAGATTTAAAAATTCTACTCCTTAGTAGCGCAAGCTGGGCTTTTGGGCTTGTATGGTAGTATGACCACTGCAGACAATGGTCGTAAGGTCGAACAGCAGAGGCTACAGTATGGTCGAAATAGCGAACAGTGGTTGGATGGTGGAACTGTTATATAAGTTCGCAACGTCGATAGTCAACATACATCGTTGACTCGTAAAGGTTTAATTAAAGTCGAAATGGTCGTAAATAGTCGAAGGTCTATCACCAAGAGACGATTCGTAAACGTTTTAATGCACTATATTTTATTTTATTTATTTGGTTCACCAACATTTTTTACATTATTGCTTATATATTAACACAAGTTCAGTTATAAACATTGCTAAATGTACAACCAATTATAGGTAAACACAGCATGCTAATAAATACTATTACTTAACCAAAAACAAGGGTTCATTTGGAATTAATTCTATATATCAATTGTAGTTGATTGTAATCGTAAACCGATGATCAAAATGTCAGTTTTCTTCTTTAATAAATAGGTGAAGAGTAATAAAATCATCACCATTATAATATGCACGATTCACTATGAGAGTAAGTTTCAAACACAATACGCGATAGTGGGCAGTGACAAACGCCTCAAGACTTTAGTATAAAAAAAAATTGAAGGTGCACCTTATTGGAATGCAATAAAGGAGATTTTAAAAGATACAAGGTCGATCGGCTAAGGAAACCTTTCGGGATACGTGGCATTTTTAGGAGTCTTACTATAAGCAGCAACTTTCTTACAAAGAGTAGGGTAATTCTTGCATATTACAGTAAACTTCTAGTCAGACCTGGTATCTTCGACATGGGCGCAGTAGTTTACCATCGAATCCGAGATGCCGGCATCAGAAGTCGATTTATAGTCAAAATCTCAAGAGTTATGATCCATTTGATTCAGAATATGCGACCATATCTATAAATTCAAGCGCTTCGACTCTATAGATATGGTTTTTTGAAATGATTAGTATTAAACGACACTTCTGCCGATAACAACACAGTGGCAAACATATACATGTTATATCTCTGTGGAATAGGCGAGAATTCGCAAACACCAACCTAGATAATTGTGAACGACACTGAAGTGAGATAGACTGGCCCGTTGGTGTGGTGGTTAGTGCTCCCGACTGCAAAACCAAAGGTCATGAGTTCGATTCCCACCAAGGACAAAATATTTGTGCGATGAGCATAGGTTTTTGTTCTGTGTCTGGGTATTAATTGTCTATATGAGTATATATTTAAAAATATATATGTATGTATATCGATTGTCTGGTGAACGTAGTACAGGCTTTGCCTAGTTTGGAATCAGAAGGCAATGTTTGAGATGTCTCATGGTGTTATTATTATAATTATTAAGTGAAGTAAAAGACTTTGACTATGACGAGAACATAAAGGCATTTCCGTTAAGCATCATCGTCAAATATCGTTGGCTAATTTGTCCCAAAAAGGGTTCAAACGATGGTTCAAACGATGGATCAGCCGAGCGATACAGTCCGTCAACATTTTTCAGGGCCTACGAATTCATTCATCACGGTATTAAATTCAATGACTTCTTGGCATGGAAGACATTCCGTTTCTATAATATTTTTGCATGACAAGACAATGCATCAAGTTTCAGAGTCAATAAGCAAATATTATAGTTTAACCAACTGATATGAAATCATGTTCACCTTAAGCTATTAGATGTTTGAATATGTGAATACAAAAATCTCATATACGTAATGTTATTGAGACTTCCCAGTAAGCAATCTGAGATACTTCCTCAGTGTGTATAAAAAGAGATATTTATACTGTATAACGAGAAAAATAAATGATTTCTGAACGCTATTTGATTCCGCCAACTCTGTTCATTATTCAAGTCTATTAAGTAAACTTTCTACGTCTCTGTATGACAGACTTTTAAGCCAATCTTTTAAATCCGATTTGCATGAAAATGGTCTCATGGGATAAATTTTAAGTTTACGATTTGTTTTGTTGTTGACACACACTGCTTGAGATGTCTAGTAAACTCAGTATGCATAAAGGCGGAGAAGGTTACAAAGTAGTTCCGACTTTTTTTAATACTTGGGCGTCATAAGTTAAAGAGCTATGATATTTGAGTATAAGACTAAAATATACAGATTCCTTTCTGAGAGTAATTCATTTTGTAGCCTTTCATAAATTATATAACCACTTGAACGTCCCTGGGTGCTGTAGTATCCAGATTTGGATGGAATGGAAATTGTAAACAAATATTTTCAGCTTGATTCGTTCTATTTACGCTGACGTAAACAAAGGTATTTTTTTTATTTTGAAATTGTACTTGTAGTTTACACTTACTTTTTACAAACGTTT
>DWHO01003113.1:0-12380 GCA_018247575.1 Eurytides lysithous rurik | reverse complement strand
CTTAAAGACTGGCAACGCATTTGCAAGTTCAGTAATGTTGCAAATGTCCATGGGCGGCGGTAATCGCTTACCATCAGAACAAAAAAAAAAACAACCCATTGCTGTTATCCGATACGGCATTACACTTAGGTTGATTTCAAAATACTGATTTCAAAATAAATTTTTATCAACGGCCCCCTAAATGTGTATAAGCTGATTCGGTTAAAACATCTCACTTAACATAAAATAACGCGTGGCTCGTGTTTTATGTAAGTGATCGTGGATTTGAAACTTACATTTAATAACGGCTTTGTGGAATAATTTTCAGGATATTTATGTTTTAGGATAGAACTGGAAATTTAAATTTTGTACAACGCCGCGCGGCCTCATACGATAAATACGTAAAAGGTTAGTTTGACTGTTTTGTATACATCAATGTTTTGGATATATGCCAATATTCGTATCACACAAGCTACGGCCTTTAGAATTTATGGCTTTCGATTTTCCTTACAAGTAGTTTTTCCAATAAAGTACAAATTCGACAATTTATTGATGCGATAATACTAAAGCTGATGCAATATCTCCATTGATTCAATGTGTGTTATTTTGTAGACAAAATATCATAGACACGTATAGTGAACAGTGTGTATATGTTGCAGTATAATATCCAATTATACTTCACATTTTATTTCCAGCTGAATCTTATTCATCCTTTCTGACTTAAAAAAATATTGCTATTAAATAAAGGAATCCAACTACTTAAATAAATTACTTCATCGCACAAACTATCATAATTTTAATCAATTACACGAATATATCATATATCACATTAAAAGCGAATAACATTTTTCACTCTAGCTCCTACATTATGAATAATGACTAAGTTTTTTCCGCGACTTCGGTCATATGGATTTTAATTTCTCCCGGGATAAAAAATACTCATTACCCTCCGCCCTTCAGACCACAACAATATGAAGCATCATACCAATCCGCTAATCTATAGCTGCGTATGAAGAGCACAAGGCAACAACCACATTTCCAGACGTTTAATATTATAGATGCTACGAAATTAATGGTTAATATCAACAGTTACAAAATTACGTACATATGAACATTTTGTAGCATCCCAGTGAAGAAAATTTTTGTTACTAAACTAAAGGTTTATTTTTATTCTCTTAGTCAATTCCAGAGCTCTCGTGTGTACTTATTCGTAGCTATATTTACAACACAATTGAATCCAGAAATTGGAACGGTAGTTTAAACTTGGCTGTTTTTGTGCAGAGAACTCCGTACAAATCGAAACGAGGAGATATAATCGAAAAGTTTCGTTTATTTCTATCATTTTTTTTTGTATTCTTGCAGCGAACAATACATACGTAGATGAAAAAAGTAATTATAATGAGCACGATGATAATGAAAGAGGCTCCGCTCCGGTCGCAGTGTCGATAGAGTTACGCACATTTATCTCATCTATTTTTATACTGTGCTTGCTTTTTTAGGAGATACATAACGAGATGTGCCAGTCGTGCGCCCGATGGTAAGCGAAGCGCCCGCCTATATATGCATACAATACAGTGCCACACAGTGGCTTCTTGTCGACGCCATCTAGCGGTGGCTTATAGAAGTCGCTATTAAGAGGTCGGTTTAATGTCACCGCCTCTGCGCCTTCCCTCTCCGGTCGTGTCAGTTATCCGTCTCATCGGGCTATGAGGGTAAAGGAAGAGTGAGGGCACCTGTGTCTGCGCAAACGCCTGTGTACTATAATATATCTTGCGCACTTGGCTGGTCTCTTGTAGATCGGCCGCCGTGGCCGGAATCGGTTAGAAGGACATTATTTTAGACACAGTGCCACACAACCTGCTTGGTGCCGCAAACGAGATTTAAGATGTTATGTCTCCATGTTCAATCGTCAACATTGTCCTTTAAATTTAAACAAATAAAACATAGTTCTAATACTTAGTGTTTGGCGGTAAAATAACTGACATTGCAATGGTATGGCCCCAGATAGACTCTGAAATGAGCCTACTTAATCGATACAAATCAATTCAAATTAACTAATTATGAAGAGTTTGTTAGATAAAAGAAAAAAAGAATTTTGTTCCACATCATACGTGGGATGAAAATTGAATATAGGGATTGTCAATTGAATTAAAATAATTAATAAAAGTGAAAGCCGATTTTCCTTTAAACATCTATTACCACTTGGATGTAACATATTATCCACTCCAATTGTTATCCAATCTAAAATTAATATTAAAATCCTAAACTTTTAAACTTTTACCATGCATCGGTATAAGTTTGCGTAACGTTTGTTAGCACTTCTTAAGTTTATAAGTATAGAGACACAGCTTCAACGTCTATAATTTTATGTGTAGCTTTTTAGCTACACATAAAATTGTAGACATCAGACAGAATCAACTGAGTTTACGAAAAAAATTTCATCCACTTTGATGTGTTTACTCTAAAATTATTTTAGAGATTAGGACGAAATCTATTAGATTTTAGATATTGCAAAATATCTACAACTATCACGAAATAATATAATTATAACCACATTTTAAATTCAAATTTAAACCGTACGTGTGGCAATGAATAATTAAAATGAAATTAATTCTTTTCGTAGGAGTAATTCCAATTGTTAGTTGTAAATCAACAACATTATAATTTGATTTATATATAAATTTGAAACCGAGTTATCAAATCAAAATATGTAAATTTATTCAAATAGGCCGTCATAAGCATTTTTGAATCGTAATTTTGTATCCCAGCACGTGAGCAAGCTACCACCGCCTCGGAATATTAAGAAGAACCGAGAACCGGCTGGGAAGAACCGGTGGGAATCACAACAGTTACTCATTATAGCAATACGTATTTGTAAGAATGAAAATAATAAACGGATTTAATAGCGTTTTAAATTTATTATAAATACACGATGTTTCACACAAGTTACAGAATCTATCTCGTGACCATCGACTTCCACAAAGTGTCTCAAAGTCGGGAACATAAAATCAAATATAAAGAGCGTTAAATCAGTTTCATTCAAACAATTTCTAGAAATGGTGGAACTACAAGAAAACATTATTGTTTATAACATATTTTAAAAACTAAGAAAGGAGTCGAAATTCGATTTTAACCACAAATTGACTTCTTAAGTTTGTCGGTCAGGTATACCGACAAACTAAAAAAATGTATAGTCAATAACACGCGTTAATATGACATTCTTTACGCTGGTAGAGCCCAGCAGCTGCTTCCACTGCTCAGAATGCAGTGCTTGCAATGCAATGCTTGAATCGGATTAGTACCACGACCTCACAGAAAATGGGGGTGAAGTGGAAGCTTTTTGCTTCCGCGTTGCGTCCGGTGAGTGTAGTCTACCCCCTCCCGTTCCTTCCTAACTGCCCTTCCTACCTCTGCCTCCATCGCACCCCATACCGTCCTACCCTCCTCTCATCCCCCCTCCAACTCCCACTCTCCTCCTTCCTCCCCCTTTCATAAAGTCCCGCCTTAAAGTTCTATTTTTTGCAAATGTCCATGGGCAGCCAAATGTCCTTACCACATCAGGTAAGCCACTAGCTTGCTTGTCCACCTTCACCATGGAAGAATAAAAAATGATATAGTATTATTACGTACAAATATACTAAGCGCATTTTTAAGACCTAGTATTATAGCATTTTTAGGACCTTTTAGACCAGTGATTACCAGATTGGGTTACAGGAGATCCAGAGGGAATGTAATGTCATTAGATCTTCACCTGTTTTGCAGAGTTTCGGGAATATGGTAGAAATGTAACAAAAGGGGGTTCACCGTAACCAGTGTAATTTTCAAAGTGCTCCACGCAAAAAAAATGTTTAGGAATCTCTCCTTTAGACCAACGGCCATATAAGTTCCCAACGTTTTATGAACTCCAAGAAGCTCCGGGTGGGTTCAAGAAGAAAAATCCATTTAATTATACCAATTTACATGCCTATCATCTATTATTCATCACAAATTTAAAAATGATTCCTCCACTCTCTCTCACTCTCTCATCACCCCCAGCGATAAGCTCCGGCGCGCACTAGTGATTCGGTGGTACCCCCATTGAGAACCTATGGGCTATATAAACGATGCACTGAATTCTTATACTATCCTATTACACCAACTTTATTCTAATTACTAAAAAAATAATCTTAAAAGTTTATCACAGTAACCATAAAAAAACATTGTAATTTGCGCAAGTTCCAATCTTATATGCCGTTGGTTTTTAGTATAGGCACATGAAATGCATCGGTGAACGGAAAACGGATGTACCTGTATTCAAATGATATTAGTAAGTGGTCGTTATAACTTTACGTCCGAGCGCATTGAATGTACTACCATTCAATGTGCAACGGTCTCCGGGCCGCCAATTTGATACGGATTCTAAGTTAGCTGTTTCAGTTGCAGTGAATTACTAGGCACGAACGAGAGGTCTTAGAATAAGCCTTGCACCGTTTTGTCGCCAATTGATAAATCCAACAAAATTTCAAGCGATGATATATAGTTAAGAATACATATCAAAATATATTTCTGAATCAATATGTACCTAAATAGATCGCCAACAGCTCGTCAGATTGCAATAATAATATCATGGGTCACCTCACACATTACCATCTGATCCCAAACCAGGCAGAGCCTGTACTGTGGTAATCAGACAACTGATATGCATACTTATATACTTTTTAAATATATACTTGTATAGAAAATTTACACCCAGACACCGAACAAATACCTCTGCTCATCGCACAAATATTTTGTCCTGAGGGAATCGAACCCGCGACCTTTGGTTTTGCAGTTAGGAGCACTAACCACTACAGAAACGGGCCAGTCAAGTATTGAAAAACAGTTACTGCCTACATCAAAGGGGCGTTATACTAGTGCAATCAGTGATGGCCTAGTGAACCTAACCTTCACTAGGTTTTGAGGTCATGGATTTTTATAATTTTCAACTCATTTCGGTATTATTATTTTTTTATTTATTTTTCTGCATTATAGGTTATAATGTAATGCTTAAGGTTATAATATAATATAATGCTATTATAGGTAGATAAAAAATAAACCTCATCGCTATGAGGAACGTTATTTAAAATTCGCTTAAAATGGACATCAATGTTCTTATTACAATCACCATATTCTTTGTTCTCGTGCATCACAACCAGGCGCAAATTGTAATTACTGGACAACCTATTCAATCAACAGACTATTGTTAAGGTGCGGTTCGTGGCTGATTTTTATAAATCTTGACACTTATAAACTTTAGTTCGTATAATTCGTTCATTTAGGTTATGAAAATTGTTATTTTTAATGTAAAGTGGAAGTGTTTTTGCTTCCGCGTCTCGTCCCATGAGTGAGGTGGCCGGTGGCCCTTTCTCCTCCCTCCCCTTATTCCTTCTCTCACTCCCCTACCTCCATCTGACTACACCCATCTCTTCCTCTCTCCCCTTCCCACCCTTCCTCCTCCACTCCCTGTCCCAAAATTTCCGCTCTTAAAGGCTGACAACGCATTTGCAAATGTCCACGGGCGGCGGTGATCGCTTACCATCAGGTAGCCGCTTGCTCGTTTGTCAGCTTACTAAAAAAATGTATGCCAACATCGAACCTGATACCTACATAAAACGATAATGACGGCTTTTCACAAATATCGTACAATAATATGAACAAATAATTTGTTTATATTAAGTAGACGGATGCACTTTTGCTTTTCTAGAAATATTAATAAAAACGAGAGGTAGAACCAATAATTACATCTAGTCTAATATTCTATTCAGAGCAACATTATTTGACAAAACGGGTAAATAGTTAATTTCGAAAAAATTACTAATATCTACGCGATCGTAGAATCACGCAGCAGCTCTCGCTGCTATTATACGGGCTGGCTCGAATTGTATAAGTACCACAATCACAAAAATCGGTGTTAAATGTATCTGTTTGGGCCTCCGGTAGCACCCCCCCCCCTTTATCCTATTCCTACCTACAAACGCATTCACAAATTCTTTGATGTTACTTTTCTTTGTCATTGATTGCTTACCTCCTGATTGCTTCTCCATAAAAGTATATTCATATATTATTCAAGTAAGCACAAAGTAACCTCTTATATTTGTGGCTTTACTGGAATTTGCCACAATTCGCATACATCAAAAACAATATTTATAATACTAATAGAGCTATCGTCACGTAATCTGACAAATAAACATATTATTAGGTTTATTACATGCTCTGGCGTTGCGGTTTATCTTAGTATACCCATTAAATAGCTTTAACACAGCGATATCGATCTTTTGTATGAGTCCATCATTGCTAATGAGAATCCCTTTGACGAGGAGCTTTGACTACTTGAAACCGGACTAGAACCATTTTAACAAGACCGCTTCAACAGATATAAATACGTTATTCACTTGCGACCGTTTCTGGCATTTGTATTAATAAAGCAAACTAGTATTACTACATTTAACAATATGTTTAATTCGACAATTAGATATTTGATAGCTTTTAGAATTTTGATACTTTTAAGATGTATATAAGTATCTTACTTACACTATGTATTAATCGAAAGTCAAAGTTAAAACGATAAAGTATTCTCATTTTTCACATCAAGAAATTGTTTTCTTATATTACTTTGCATATGAATATTACATGCTTTATACTTCACTTTCTTAGATTTGTTGGATAGACATCCCTAAACTTGAGAAGTACCTAAAGTGTGTTGCAAACATATTTTAATGCTCGTGAGGGCAAACTGGAGAACCTCCGTCTTCAAAGCGCAAATGACCAAACTTTGCTTGCTGTTGATGATTTAAAACCAACACTGTAATAGTTATGATTCCTATAAATATATATATCTTTGATAAGTAGATAAAATCGTTTGTACTGACTCAACTGTTTGAACTGGCAGAACACCTTATATATTATTACTGATTATACCTTGAATATTACTGATGTTGATACATCATAACTGAAGGTACAACCATTGCACTAATGCGATCTTTACTGACGTTGATGCTTTAGTGGGGTCTTTTCAAATCGTGAAAACTTTGCGTTTCCACTAGTTGAACAGACCCCACGTCCTGCGCATATGAGGACAGGCGTGTGTTACCATAACTGGAAGATTTTTGGCCTAGACGGCAGTCGACTATTTTACCGTGAAGCGATGGCTTATGGCAATTCTAAACGTCCGGAGGCCCGAGTTAATATATTGTATACAGTGGCGGTACTACCGTACAAGCCCAAAAGCCCGGCTTGCCCTCCTAAGGAGTAAAATTTATAAATTTTAATTAGCACGTAATTCCCTCAACGCTCAAATTTAAAAATAAATTATTCAGGAATTATGTGCTAATTAAGATTTATAACTTTTACTCTTTAGTAGGGCAACCCGAGCCTTTGGGCTTGTATGGTAGTACCGCCACTGAATGTACACGGTGTGAATGTGTCGTCGTTCTAGAAGACGAATTATCCCTACCGTATCATATGCATCAATGATGGTATATTTTTCAATGAATCAATTTTAGTAATTTTGATACATTTATATAAGTCAAACCAAAGTTAACTGTCCAGATTGCCAATATCATACGTTCATTGATCAAGACTTGCTTTAAAATTTACAAAGATAAAAATGTGGTAAAGAAATATAGTTGAGTGATCCGCAGCTCTTCTTACAGATTAAAATAAAGTAGAAAAGCACTAAAGGACTTTTATAATTAATTCCAAAAAAATATTTTCTTTACAATCCATTGCTTAGATTGGTAGTTAAATTTGTTGGAACGATCATACGGAGTTCTCTTAATAAAATATTTCTTATAAAACATTGTAATCTTTAACATGCGGGAGTCCTGCGAGGTACGACACGTGACTTCCGAAAATTTAATATCGTTTGGTAACTTACTAATGAGCTTAGTTCTCTGCTTCCGAGGCGACCTACATTTGCGTACTAAAAGTTTGACTTGACTAGTATATGCCTGTTGTACCAAGGCTAGTGCCAAAGCCAACCTTGTCGTCGTTCGCGTTTATAAAGCTCCTAAACTAGAAATTCCGCGAATTTTATTGGTTGTTATATATTTTGATGGGAAATTCAATTAAATTTAGTTACAATGTCCGAGAATAATTAAAAGCAATATAAAAAAAACAATGCAAGCAAACACTAGCCCAACTAAACTATATTTTAAATTTAAAGATTCAAGATAATGCTTTGAATATATAATATTATATACCGTTGTACTATTTGTGTGTGTTTCTCTTAATATAATGATAACAAGTTCTCGTTTTTATAAACAGTCCAGTTTTTAGTTGTGTTTTTTTTGTTCAATATTACTATTTATATATAATGTCTATCAACATTTCTATTAGTTTGTCATTTGGATTTGAATCACAAAGTCAAAGCCAAAGTCAAAAAATTTTATTCAAAATTGGACTAGTTCACAATTAATTTTTGACGTCTATTGATTTAACTACGGGTTGGGAACAAAAGTCTCTCAGTCCTGAGAAGAACAGGCGAAAGTAACTCAACGGGACAAAGTAGGGAGGTTCATTCAGATTATATAATCGTTTATGCGTGGATACACTTAGGCGCCAATCATGTCCGGCCCCATCTTTTCATAACTTGTTTAACGCCTCCTAGCCAGAATCGTATACGTGCCAGCAGATGTGCCATGGGAAACAAGGGCTCTTAACGTCCGTCAACTGTACTAGAGATTAAAGCAAAACGTTAGCCGAGCTGTTCGTGACTGCTAGTTTGGTTTAATATAACCGAATGAAAATTTGTACTTGTTTGCCGTGTTTCATGTAAACATTTAATAGCATATGCATTAAAACGCTTTGTAAAAACTTTTATCGACTAGTTTCGTGAGCTTTTGCAGAGTAGGACCGCATTGCGGTTTTATATTTAATCTCGATGTAGTATTCAAGGAGGCACGATCCCGCTCCTTTCCTTAACAACACACAGATGATGGGGTGGAGGGTAATGGAATAGTAAACAAGAGTGACCGTGGAGAAATCGTGAAAAAAAGGCATAATTAATTCGCTTCCAATTCCTTTTGTGGCTTGCCTCCTGACTAGGTCAAGGCTAGATCGCTCGTCTCCGTATCTAGATCAACTATGTTTTGTAGCATTACTTAGCTTCACAAATACACAGAAAGTTAATGAAATGTAAAATATGTACATATATCTGAAACGATAGTTTTGCGAAATTGTTAATCAATTAGGAAACGTTTTTTACCAACTTACCCAACAAGTTACTTTATATTCCACGTGCAATATGGTAAAGCGACTTTTGTTACACGATGGTTATTATATTCATTATAACTAGTCTTTAACCACTGCCTCCGTGGCCTAGTGGTATAGGCGCGCGCTTTACAAAACGGAGGTCATGGGTTCGAATCCCGTGGAGGGCAATGAATTTGTGTTGTTGTTTCTTAGTTGGATTCGTCGTTGATCACCCGATTGCCTGAAAAGTAAGATGATCCTTGCGTCGGATGGGCATGTAAAAAGTCGGTCCCAGCTTCTTGTCGACGCCATCTAGCGGTGGCTTGGGGAAGTCGTTATTAAGAGGTCGGTTTAAAGTCACCGCCTCTGCGCCTTACCTCTCTCCGGTCGTATCGGTTATCCGTCCCATCAGGCTATGAGAGTAAAAGGAAGAGTGAGTGCACCTTTGTCTGCGCAAGCGCTCGTGCACTATAATATATCCGATCGAATCGGTCGGGAGGACATTATATTATTATTATTATTATTACAAACGGACAAGTAAAGGTCTGTTTAGTTTTCCGTTGAAGACTCAAGACAATATGGATGCTGACTGTAGTCTGTTGTGGTATAAATTATAGTTTAAATTTCTTAAAGTTCGTTTACTAAAATTCATATTACTATAACTATCATTTACTGATATTTATACTACTAATCATTATCTTACATCTAGCTCATTCCTCTGCAAAATGAAGTGGTGTTTAATTAAGAGGGCAGGCAACTCAGATGTGAGAGACGTATTTAATTAAAGGTTGGACGGGATGATTGTGTAAGAGATATTGAATTAATTGGTAATTTATCGATGTCAAGGGTCAACCTTTTAAGCAGATTTTTTAAATTATTTTATTAAAAAGGAAAAGGTGGAAATTTATTTTATACATCGATGCACAGCTTGCTATAAAATAAAAATGCCTAGAACATTTATTTTCGTCTGTTACTCATAGATTTTCAGTATTTTCTATATGAAATAACATCCGAACTTTGTATCGGTTTAGTTGTTTACATAATGAATTCCCATAATAATGCTTATAGGCATTCTTCCAGTAAACCCGCCCTTATACGGTTTATCGTTATATAAGTTAACGTCGTTACCAAGTAATTGTTTATAGCGTATGCTCTATTTAGTGTCCATATTTTTATCAGCGTCAATCGCGTCTTTCAGCGTCATCGAACAACGAATATGTCTAGTCGTACTGGAGACACTAATATAGTTTTGTTATTACGATCTATATAATAAAGTAGAATAGTTTACGGTTATTCCCTTTCAATATAGTAAATGGAACGGCATGTCTAATTGTAACTCTTACTGTTAAAAGAAACGTTAATCAATCTGAACTATGACAATTGGATGGATAGATAAAATCCATAAACTAGTTTCACGTAATTACAAGAAATTATTATGTTAACAATATTAATGAATTTCAAAGTACGAACCAGGGATCGTGACTATCAAGGGTTTCGTGTTTATCTTTTATACCGAGAACTTCTACACAATAGTAAAAATTACTGTTAACATAATATGTACCTTAAAATTAATAAACTGAGATATTTTATGACCTATTATTGCTAATGAAGTGTTCATTTTGTGAATCACCTATGGTTGTAAATAAAGCCTTAAGGTCAGAAGCGGTGACGGGTTATATGTATGTTTTTCTGATATTAAATAATAATGTAGACAAATACGCTACATAACTAGTAATAGTAATATATAGTACAAAAGTACTCGGAAAAGATTTGACACCAATTTTGCTAATAATCTCTCCCACTTATTACCCATCCCAAAATTTCCTACCATAAAATCTGGCAATGCATGTATGTTATATTGCAAATGTTTATGAGCAACGGTAGGCTTACCATTAAGTGGGCCGCTTGCTTGTTTGCCTTCTACTCTACCAAAAAAACGTTTTCTTTTCCGAATGATTTTAAGAGATTCGCTGACTTGAAGACAGTTCACCATCAGCCATTGCAGCGACATATGCTGTAGGAGATACCATCACCGATGTTATGCGATAAAGATTATCTCATCCGTTTTCTCATATTAAGTAACATAATGTATTTACATACATGCATTTATGAATAAAACAAAATCTTACAGAGCCATTTGGCATTGGGAAAAGAAAATAATATGAAAGGAAGAAAGATTTTTAATAAAGGACTGCCATACAATTGACGACGAACATGCATAGATACGATGCGTATTCCACGTACTATGTTCCCTTTACGTTGCGACAAATGTATGTCAGTATGTTCATTTCTAATTAACATTCGCATTGAGCACAGCACTAATTGGCAAACTTTTGTCGATCTACAAACTCTGAATTGTAAAGAACCTACAGGCTGTAGAGAACGACAAAGAACCCATTTCGACGATTAATTGGCACTACAACAACGTTTTCAATACCATGATGCGTACATGGTATGTCAAATCATTGTTTTTTGTTTACCGTAATAAAGAGAAGAACATTCAAATTGCCTATATTATTGATTTTTTAATATCTTTTATTGCCTGGAGGGATGTTGGTGGGTACTTCACTAAGCTCATATGTGTCTTTAAATTTGCAAAATATTGCAATCTATAGCAATTATCTTCCAGTTCTACAAACTTAAGTTGCTTTTTATTACTAGTTAAATATAATACAATGCCAGATTGGTTAATTTCAAACTACGTACAATACAATTCAATAGTCAATACGTATGATCTCTTATATATAACCACTTCTTAATCCTCTTCGTATTTCTTTTTAATTTGTTTTAAGCTATGCATTAGCATATTTATCATCATCATCATAATCAGCCCTTCCTATTTACTGTTAGATATCAGCTTATTTTATGGTAATAGTAGTAAGTTAATAAATATATTTTGATTTGATTTGCTTCTTCATGTTGTTTCCACTTCCGAGTCCTACCGGTACAAAATAAGAACATTATTCTCAGGCGAAGAAATGTATGCATTCATTATTTATATCATGCATGCTTTATTCAAAATTATTGTTTTACATTTAAGTTTAATTTATGGTACTTCCCCCACTTGTTAGTGATAAAAAGAGTTCGATGAATCCTAGATGGCTCTACCTAGTCAAGTTCTGTTACAAAGAAAATATCCGATAATTTCTAAAAAAATAATTTTATTTTAAAGTTTTATATGTGATTATGTA